>JAUJPO010052971.1:0-14833 GCA_032270745.1 Tiaropsis multicirrata
AAACATTAATCAAAAATCAATTTTTTCGGCTCCAGGAGGCCGCCAAACGTCCGAAGTTTTTTGTGGACCACCCGGTAGTCCATAAGAAAAAAGTCGTGGGGTAAAAATATAAAGACAAAGAGAATGAAATTTGTGACTTCCTAAAAAAGGACACGAGACCACAATTTTGTACGTCATTGGGCTTTCTACAAACATCGGATACGCATGCGCATGACTCTAAGCAGATCAGTCAAATTTCTATAAGTTTGAAAATTTTGAGAAACCACTTACCACTCCTGCTACCACTTCTTGTCGTGAATCAATCTCTTGAACCCGTAAAATATGATTACAGAAATCTAAAGCTTCGAACCGATGTTCTTGACGTAATAGCATAATCAATGTGATACCTGCCCAATTCAAACTTTCACCAAATGTTTCTCTGAAAAAAAAGAGACACGAACGAATTATAAAACACTTCTGATGTAAGACATAGGAAAGCCGTCATTAAAACACCCTTCACAGAAAAGATAAATTAACGGAACGTAAGGTAAGGTAAAAGTTAACGTAGAATAAGGAAGGCTGACATTTTTTGCAGCTTGTAAATCTATATCAATTATAATAACTATAGCAAACATTGTTAAAACTTTAGAGCGCTCCTCAATAAAACAATTGTTCAATCAAGGTCAAAAGGTCCGTAGACTTTTAGAAAAGTGCTCCTTCCTTCAAATTTGATGTAAATAAGTTCTGCTATTGTTACCAGATGCCAACAGACCACTTTTGTTTTGCTAATTTTCTGCTATATTTAAAAAGTCTACAACCTTTTAGTCCGCGATTGTTTGATTTTTTTGTTTTCCAAATATGCAACTTACTCTACAGTAATTTCGTGTTCACCAAGCGGTTTACAATAGATGAACTGTATAGCACTCCACAAACGATGAAATTCTCGACATTCTTCGATACTCATCACACCGTTGGCCGGCGTTGGTTCTTTCCATGCGTCATCCGTTAAGAAGGTTTGTATACGACGCAAAACAACTTCAAACAATGATAATCCACAACATAATCGTTCGCGAGTCAATACATCGGATTCTTCACTATTTTGACGTTGCTAGAAGTGAAAAACACAAAAGTGTCAGCAGAGAACAGAGACGGCACATTTTTTCCTTCTATGAAAAGGTTTTTTCTTTTTCTTGATATTCCTCCTGCTGTTATTATAATCAAATGCTGTCCAAGGTTAAAAAGATTTCAAAGGGCGGGGGCAACATACTAGTGCACTATACGTAGTAGCTATATCTAAAGCATCTCGGACAAAGTATTTTATCGGACAAAAGTAACTAGTTTTTTTGGAGGTAGAATAAAATATTTTCTGATCAATAGTTTTGTCCGATAAGGTCAGCAAGAGAATTGGGTTGGGTAGAGGGGGTTGGGTTAAAGGGGGTTGCGTTGAGGGGTTGGGTTAAGGGGGGTTGGGTTGAGGGTTTGGGTTAAGGGGGTTGGGTTAAGGGGGTTGGGTTAAGGGGGTTGGGTCGAGGGGTTGGGTTAAGGGGGGTTGGGTGGAGCGGACATTTATATTGTGTTTTCGGTGACTTCGTTCTAATCTAAATAAAAAAAGTTAATTCGTTTTGTCTTAAATTTGTTCAAATGATTAGATTTGTGTTTTCAAATCATGTGTCTAATAGTATTATGCTGTATTTAAGCGTGATTAAGATAAAGCCATTTATAGTTAGGAGGAAGTGTTATATGATAGAAGTTCTAGTAAGGATTGGAGGACAGGAAGAGAACTATTAACGATCCAAACAAAACCAAAATGTCGTCAATGTGTTCATATTCGAATGAGTTTTGCAAAAATGATAGTGTTACAGTTGAATTAGTGGTCGTTTCGGGGAGCTTTATCCTACTCAACATATTTTACCCTATGTCTTTATGGTGACTTGGTTGTTGTGGGAGGAACACTGAGAAATGGTATCATATTTTCGTTGCTGTGAGTTCCGATCGGGCTTCCAAATCGGATTTTTACACACCAATATCGGATTCGTAGTATGGACAGACTCACGAAGATGTGACGAAGGGAAATTTAATTACGTTATGTTTTAAGTATGTGTAACCACAATCAGGTGAATTGATTATTCAAAAGTAAGCTGTTCGAACAGATGGCATGCTGCATTAGTAGAGTAGGATCAGGATTTGGATCAGTGTTGATTGAGGTTTTTCAAACAACAAAGTGGAGGGTAGTGTATTTTTAATATGGCTGTGTACTGTTCTTATGCACCAATTTGTGCATTTGAATTTAAAAAACAATAAAAAAACTAGACTCGATCGTGTTAGTTAGTGGATGATGGCAAGCAATCAAGTTCAATTCAGACCAGACTGTCTTCTTAAAAAATCTAACAGTTCGATTATTGGACTAGTTCGATTAATTTGGTTAATCAAACTTTCGAAAAATCTAAAAAATTGTGAGAATTCGATCAAGTTTAATTAGTTAGTTAGATTAGTTAGTTTCGGTTAAGTTTGATTAATTAATCAAACTGCAAAAAATTGTGAAAATTCGATTAAAGTTCGATTAGCGGTTAATCCTTGAGAAAAATTAGAGAAAAATCTAAAATTGTTTACGTGCTTCAAACACGTTAAACTCAGGCAAGTCAGACATTATTTATGGTTTCGGAGGTGAATTTAGTTACAGGCGATCAAAAATTGTTTACGTGCTTCAAACACGTTGAACTCATGCAAGTCAGATATTATTTTTGGTTACGTAGGTAGATTTAGTTGGAGGAAAATAAAGAATTGTTTTTACGTGCTGTAACACATTGAGCTCAAGCAAGTCAGATATTGCTTTTGTATTACGAACAAGGTTATACAATTGAATGAGGCAATCCAGTCATTTTGTGAGTCAGTCAATCTATGAATATCTTTGTGGCTTATTCTTGTGAACTAGTTACTGTTAGTACTTAGGGATTCTTCAAGCAAATTTTCTTGTTTTTGTTAGAATGTAAAATTTAGTCCACAGCTTCAGCTGCTACGCTCCTGAGCAAAACCTTTCACACTGATTTTCTTATGCTGAGGTCTGTCATTATGAAATCTGGGAATTTATGTCTTATATAATTTAGTTTGCCGAAGATAATGGAAGTTTTGCTCAATATTACTTAAAACTGCCGTGGACCAAATTAACGATTGAATACGTTGCTGTATCCTCACGGCTGGATTTTTTATATTGAATTCAGATTTCACTCCTTTTTAGTGAATACTCACAACACCGGCAAATGATTCACTTATGCCAAGAATATGCTCTCATTTTGATTGGTTGAAACAATTTTTCAGGCAATTACCAGCAATAACTAAGTCAAGTTTTCGACATTTCATCGTCTTGTTTATATTGTTTTGACCAAAGTTTAATGCTACACTTTTAATGGGAGAAGCCACCATAGTTGGGTGTAAAAATATCGGGTATATGGATTGAGAATCTTTTTTTTCGATTCTGCAGTTAGCTTGTTAATGTCGTTAGCATCTTTGTGGATGACATCATTATCACCACATCATAGTTTGTTTGCTCGGTGATACATTAAACATGTACACTTCTTTGCATTCAATGTAAATACCATCCACCGAGAAAAGATGAGGTGAAGAGGAGTATCAAGGAAATAGTTTCCAAAAAACCACAAGTTATTACGCAATGTGAAGCTGTGGAATCTCGCTCTTTATGCCGCACAAAACATCAAGTTCTTTAGAAAGAAGAAAAAACATTAGAATACCAACACAGGATAGACGTGACGGAACAACACTTGGTGGAATCACGGATCGAAAAAGCCATTGTTGGTTAATTAAAAATTGAAGTTGAATTTGATGATGAAGAAACACAACAATCATACGATCAACACGTTCAAAACCTTTTGAATGAAATACCACAACATTGCCAAAATGCTCAAATCAAAACCAAACGTATTTTCAAAGTCGATGAGGCAGACATTGAATTCATCGAAATTTCATCTTACGGAACGGAAACTTTATCGATACTTCACCTCATTCGATTGGTTTATCCACAGATTGAAGATTTTTGAAATGGTTTCTAAAAAAGTTTAATTTCGATTTTTAAACCTATATTCCAGAAAGATAGTTGTCAGAAAAGTTATATCCGACAGAACAATTAAAGCCTGATAAATAGCTCGAACAAATAATGTTTTAAAACAAGGCAGTTTTAATTCTAGTTTGAACAGTATTAAAGGTTTTTAGCCCGTGAAAATGATGGTTGGTTAAAAAGAAAACATTCTTGAATGCCAAAACTAATGTTGATTGCGATGAAGTATATATTTGTTATGATGTAAAATATAGTGAATAATGAACTAGTTAATTTGTGGTTGTGATTGTTTTTATTTTATTTAAATATCTCGAAAAAGGTCTTACTCCCCAATTGTTCGGGGAAAGTGTGAATATATCGTGTGTGGTCAGAAATATTTTGAGACTCTGAACCACCTCCAGAACACTTGTTTGTGTATTTTACAGACCAGAATTAATGTTTAAGAAAATAAATATTTTCATCAAGCATGGGAATGTCGAATAGACTATTCAAAAGGTTTTTTATATAAACTATAATTCCCTGATTGAATAGAATGATTTTCTCAATTTAGAGGGTAAATTGGCTCAGTATATTGAAGTCGAATTATTGAGCTTTCTAGCCTTATCTAGATGAAGAATAGTTCAAGTCCATTTAATGTGATTTATTCGTGAGTATTCAACACGATAAGACGTGTTGCTATGGTGAGTATGTGTCAGGAATCATTTTGTAAACAAGTATTGAAAGATGTCAGAATATATCATCAGGGAAGAATGTAAACAAATCAAAAGAAAAGGATGAAAAGACGAAGAAAAAAACAACGAAAAAGTTTTTTCTTAGTGAAAAATGGATGAGAGGCGGTTCAGAGAATTGACTTTATATGTAAGTATTTTGTTTTATAGTAATTGTAATGCTACCAAATGATAACTTTGATAAATTATTTCTGCTATTTGCAATAAGAAAAAAACAAACAAAAAGCGATGATCATAATTTCAAAAGCATAATCAATGACTTTGTTACTATCTTTTCAGGTGATTATTTTGACTTTGGTAGGTGGTTCATGGTCATTAACGAGCAACACTACTTTCCAACAACAGAACACAACAGCAACAACAACAACATCTACAACAACAACAACAACACCTACAACAACATATTCAACAACAACAACAACATCTTCTACAACAACAACACCTACAACAACAACACCTTCAACAGCAACCTGTTGGAACATCACTTGCAATAATAACGAGACATGTTCAACAACAGCATCCTTCAACAAAACATCATTTACACTTAAACCCCACGACAATCAAACATATTTTCATTCAGAATGCATCGATTTGAACTGCACCCAACTATACCTTAATTTAACGATGTTTGCACATTTCAACGAAACTTGTGTCGATACGTCATGTTTCAACATGTCTTGCATTGAGGAGACCTTATTCAACAACACATGCATCCAAACCACCACACAACCCACTACTACCACCGCAACAACAACAAAATCTATGGAACAACTACGGCAAGACGAGTGTGATGGGTACAAACACTGGTTGTTCAAATACAAATGTGAAAGTCGCTTCAGTTTATGTGCTAAAGATGTCTTCTTTAACATCAGCCAACATATCGGATGTTTAGTAGAGAAAGGAGCCCCACAATATATAAATGCTGCGGAGCCCATGCTATTGACCTATCAGTTGAAAGAGTACACGAAAGTTTTCATGAAAGATGAAAAGATGAATTTTGCGAAGAAGACACCGTTTCCTGTGGAAGTATACAGAAACTTGGTTTGGTATGGTGAAGACTCCTTTCGTATGTCGGATATTGTGTTACCAGATTACGGGAAGAACCCGTTCAAACGCAACCAGCGCCGTTGGAATGGCATCAACGATACGTTAATGGTACCTTACGGAAACATTTTACGTGGTGATTTCATCTACAGTTTCGCCATGTTTGATAAAGTCGTTGTGTCAAAGCAAGACAATGAAAAATTTCGATTGAAAGTCAACTGGCCTGACCAACATCCAATCTCTAATGGAGAATACATCAGCTTTAGAAGCGAAACTGGTTGGAAACACTACATAAATCACGTGATCAACTCAATAGTGGTCACTTTTGATATTGAGCCAGCAGTGACAGAGCTACCCACATACAACACAATTTCATTCACACATAAGGACCTAAAAATGATCAATCCCATCTGCGTGTACTGGCAACCACTGAAACCGAGCAAAGACGGCGCCAACCCTGAAGCTGGTTATTGGACCAACTATCATATGAAAATGTTGAAAACCAACAAATCAATGACGGTCTGTAAAGCGTATACTTTTGGTGTGTTCGCAGTGTTGATGGAACCGAATGTACCAGTAAACAACTCCAAACCTCCCGATGTGACTGAACTTGTCTTCTTGGTGTTGATCTCATTTTCCGCCCTACTTCAACTGGTGTATGTGGGCGGTATGTTTGCGTTGAAATGTCACAAGAACTCCGCTAACCGTTTATACATCTACGCCAACCTCAGTCTTTTCATGATGCAAGTACTGATCGTCTTCGCGTTCCGACACCGAAATAATTGGGAAGAGTGTGCTATGTATACAGGTTGGATACAATTCTTTTTCATCAACATTCTAAGTTGGTTATTGATGGAAAGCGTGCACCGTTTATCCAATCTCCTTCACTTCTTCCATCAAAAAACCAACAGAGATGTTCTCTATCACGTCGTTGGCTTAGGGATACCTGTCGCCAATATGATTGCAATGCAAGATTATCCATACGATGAGTTCGATTCCCTTCGTATTTGCTGGATATACGCCAACGATTTGCGTTTGTGGTATTTCATCAACCCAATCACAGCCATCATTTGTGCAAGCCTCCTCATCAAATTTATCACATTCAAGAAATACCAGGGTCAAGATAAACTCCTTGACAACGATTTCAACTACCAACAAGCGCAATTGAGTGTCTTCGCAACGGGTGCCATCTTACCTACACTTTTGATTGGTTGGTCACTGATGAGTGTTTTGGTAAATACCGAAGAAAAGGTGCAAAATGTTCTGCTCGTAGCTGCATCCGTTGCTCAACTATGTCTGGGATTGCAGGTGCTTTATTTCCATTTCTACAGGAATCATTGGGTTGTAGAGGCGATTGCAGAGGAAAAACGCATCAAGGAGAAGAAGAAACTGACGACCTTATCATTCTTAAAAGGGCTTCCCATCAAAGTCCGTTATAAGAACAACCCATATGATGAATTGAATGACGAAAAAATTGAGAATTCGTTCCAAATGAAGTATACTTCTTCATCGACTATTGGAGATGAAATCATTCTGGAAAACTATGAAAGTGAGTATTGACCCAGTTTCTCAAAGAAGAGAAAAGCAACAATAAATGTTTTATATGTTTTATAAGGACTGAAAAATAATTCGGTAAAGTTGAATTAATAACTGGCTGAACAAGTTGAGACCGTATAAGGTCAAAGAAAAGAAAAAATGTTTATTCAAAAATTCAGTTTAGAGTATAAACTTTTCGACAAATGAGAGTGTCGTTATAAGTGTTATGAGTGAACCAATTAACAGTTGGTTGTGTTCTTCAACCTTATGATGGGAAAATTGAATATTAAAGAGTTTCAGGAGAAAATGGTTAATATTATCAATTTGAGAATTGAGAGAAAAAAATGAACTAAATGATTAAAGCATTATTTTGTTTCTACCATATATGTTTCTACGGATAGTTGTTTATTATTGAGTTCAGTAGCTACCCACCGATGTACATAGAGAATTTATCCCATAAATAAGTAATAATATTGATATTGAATCTGAAAATCGATCTGAATAAAAAATATGATGTAGCCTCATCCTATTTATATCTGGATGGAATCAAAGCATTGATCAGTTGCTAGGAAACAGCCGAAACATATTTTACAATTAAATGAAGAATTAAAGAATAGCAAAGAAACTTTTTTTTGTTGAAAGGATAAACAGTGGCGGAGTGAAAAGGTGACAAGAGATATGACAGGAAGATGAAAAACATGTTTATTACACTAAAAGTGAGTTTTTTCAATCATTTTTGTAAACAATTTCTGATCATTTTCAATCCAGATTCAATAATTCGATGAAATCTCTCTGAAAAATATAATTTCGAAACCTCCTCATGACTGGTTTTCAGGGCCCTTGTTATTACGCTTCTTACAAAAATTTTCCGAATTTTCATTATAGATTTTCATGGTCCTTCTTGCTAGTGTTGCGCATGCCCAGAACAACACAACCGCTAATGTGAACACAACCGCCTATGTGAACACGACAGTACCGACCACAACCACAACAACCACAACAAGAACGACATCTACAGTAAGCCCTCAGCAACTCTATCACTTACAATGCTTGGATTACGAGGACTGGTTACCCACTAAAGCGTTGACCTGTGATAACCCGTTTGACTTTTGTTACCATGACGTAATGGATGGTACCAACACATACCTGACATGCAAAACATATTTGAACGACACACAGCCTTCAAAACTGGTGCGAGACACAGATCCTATGATAATCGCTTCCTATTTGTATCGTATGGGCCGCAATATGATCAACTCTTTCGAACACATCAAAAAGGTTAATCCTTTCCTCGCTTCAAAAGAATCAGCAAGACGAACGATGCAGGTCATGTCCCATGTTATTTATGCTGTGGGTTTACAATACCGATACGGTGATTACAAATGGCCCAACTATAAAGATAGTCTCTTTCAAAGATTGAGACCGAAGGGTAAATGGAACAAACGCAACGATTCAATCACTATCCCCTATGGAAGTTTCCCAAGACAGCATGAATATCAATACCATTTTTTTGCGTACGAAAATTTAGCCAATCTCAAAGTCACAGATAAAGAGCAAGTTCGTTTGATGGACGATTGGCCAGATCACCATTCCATATGGAAAGGAACGTACATCGATTATATGGCAGAACCAGGTTTATATTACATTGAGAACCTGGAGATCAACACAGCTGTGTTACAGATTGACATCAAACCAGATGTTAATGTACCACTTCCTGGTGAAATCGTCATCGCTTTCAATCATAAACGCAAAAATATGAAGAATCCCATTTGCGTGTATTGGCAATACATCAAACCGGATGATCCTGATGAAATACCAAGTGCTGGATACTGGAGCAACTATGGCATGAAGTATCGCAACGGGAACAGCACCATGACTGTTTGTAAAGCTTACCACGATGGAATGTACGCTGTGTTGATGGAACAGATTATCGAGGAGCCTGAGGAATTCGATATCTGGGGCTTAATCATGATGTTAGGTATGGTTGTGGCCATCCTGCTGAGTGGTGCTTTCATTGCCTTTATGTTCATGTTTCGAATGCAGCTTGACATCTATTGTCGTCTCTACATTTACACCGCCTTCTCCGTAATCCTCTTTCAAGTGACTTTCCTTTATTCATATCTCATTCGTAAGGATTGGTCCAAATGTACAAGCATTACTAGTTTTCTGGAAGTTTGGCAAGTGCAGATAGTCACTTGGGTAATGGTGCAGAATATCCATCAACTGTCTCGGTTGCGTTTGTTCTTTAACAGTAAAACAAACGTTGATGCTCTGTATGTCATTCTTGGCTGGGGCATCCCCATCGCTATTCTGGTTGCATTACAAGGTTTCCCACACCATCATTATGGAGAACTACGTTACTGCTGGCTTGATTTCACAGGCATGGAATGGCTTTACTATGCAGGACCATTGGTCGTAATAGCATCAAGTTGCTTCTGTGCAATGTTTCTCATCACCCTAGAGATAGGAAAATCGCCAGAAAAAGCTGACAACGATATCAACTTCATTCGTGCGACTAAAGGTATCAAATCAGGCACTATTGTTATTTTGACCGTCGCTGCATCTTGGGTGATAGGGACATACGGGCTACGCACTGACGGATGGACGCAGATCATTCTAATGATGGGACAACCCTTCATCAACATTGTGTTAAGTTGGGAATTGTGGAGCTACTACTTTAACGATAACGATGCTGTTGAAGACGCTTTGGAGGAGAATCGAAAGATCAAAGAGAAGATTCGTTTCCGAAAGTTCAAACATTTGCAAGGGATCAAAATGAAGGTGAAATATGAAGCAAAGGAAGGCGATATGGAAACGAATTTGGATGAATTGATGGCGAGAGATGAAGAAGACGGTGAAGAGGAAGATTATTTCGGTGATGAGTTTGATGAACAGGATTTGGATGATCTAATTGATTTTGATGCAGATACACCTGATTATAAGTGACCTTTCACATGGTAGAAGTTTCAGCTGTATCAATTCCCTTTAAATCAACATTCATCGTCGTCGCAAACGTCTTGCTAGGAGACCCGAAGCTCTTGACATTGAGGAACTGAACTACGCTGAAATAACAGGTTACAAAACTAAAATCGTCATTGATTCAAACAATGGAAACTCACTGTAGGTAGAGAAATAAATAAATACAGATAAATTGTATTTAACAATGAAATTTGTTAAGACTCTGGTACTCTTTCAAAACGAACATTTCAATCTCGAGTCGAAAAAATTGTCAGTACGCTGGACAGAAAAATAGACGTTGAAAAGAAAGTTGATTCGACGATTTTGCATTTAATTTTAATATTTCCAGTAAGCTCAACATTTACGCACCTTATAATGTTATTATCACAAACATTATTTTGTAAATAGCCTTTAAGAAATAATTATAGAAAAAGAAATACCTGGTCACTACCATATCTGCCAACCAGTGAAACGATTTGGAATGCCGCATACTGTGCTTCTAACCGTTTCATTTTCTGCTCAACTGAATCTTTATCTACAAATAATAGACAAAGTTAGTTTCATATAAACTGTGATAACAACCCCTGCAACCTGGGAAAAATCTTATTTCAAACAGCGATTCCCAGCGCTCTTCCCACCTATTATCGTTCTTAAAAACCCGTCAACATTATCTAATATGGTAGCACTCCTGAAGCCTATTAATCATTAATTAGGGTCAGAGTTGGAGGTTGAACGCGAACGGTGGTCTGGTCTACAAATTGCAAACTATTAACAAGAGTAGGAACCGATGTCAATTCGTGAATCAGTACCCTAGTAGGAGCAAATGGGATTCCGAGACATGGAACTTTGTATTTGGAGATTCGAACACTGAAGACCAAATTTCTAAAAAGATTATTCAAGATCAAGTCCGGACCTTCAAAAATACTCAAAACAAAAGTCAGAAATCCTGAGGCAAAGACTGAAAATCAGTGTTTAAAACTAGAACTTTCTTTTGCAACCTGAAACTTTTATATAAGATTTAATTGAGAACAAGGAACAAACCAGGCAGGGTTTTGTCTGGTGAAAATTTCTTTTATACCTTTAACGTAAGGTCTTGGTATGATCCCTTGGAATGGTGCAGCATGTAGCAAGTCTGCTATTTCTTCTTGCGTCTAAAAATGATAAAATGCAGTACATAAAATAAAATATGAATAATTGTCCCGCTTGAATATTATATATCTTAAAAGGACCCACAACGACTACTTTAGTTTAGGAGAATTCACATCTACACTTGGAATACAATAAAGCGCCATGAAGAAAGGATTTCAGACTTCAAACAATTAGAGTGGCGTTACTAACCAATAGTTCTTCTACTTGTAAACAAAAGATAATTATGTTGCCAACTTCACGGAACGCTTGAAACACTTCCGTTTTCAAATCACGATACTGCATAATCGATTCCAAATTTGCATTGTAAAATTCCAACACACCTAAAAGTTTCAAAAAAAGGTTATTTTAAGTCTACAAAACTACTTCTTTCATTCAGAGCACATTCAAGTTATAAAAACAGGAGGATAATAATGATATTAGCATAATATATTACTTGAGGGTACTATAGAAAAAAGGTGACCTCAAAAGAAAAGGCTATATAATATTTTGCCAGATTGGCAAAAACCGGTTTTGGAGTCCCAAAGGACTAATCGTTCGGGTCATCTCTTTTCGCCGCCGGACTAAAAAATCAGTGGATTAGAAAAGGATGTTAAGGGATTCCTTTCCCGAAATAAAAGTCAACAGCGTGTTCATACATCATACACTGAAGTCGAGAACTGAATACTGGAGTTTAGGATTTAACGAATCCAACTTTTTGACATTAAGATATTCATTAAACTTACCAGCTGAGCCATATTCGAATCTTGGTAATCCACATTTACTTGGCATTCCATCCATCAACACTTGGATATATTGTTGAATTGTACCTTGGAACTGAAATAACAAAAAACAAAATGTAGGCATCTCTTAATTCAAATCTTAGTACCAGTAATGATATGACTTTGAGGGATTAACACCGTGAGTTTATGAAACAGCACCAACAGGGTATTTCAAACAAAGGTTTATATACAAGCGGGGTGTTTCAACATCTTCACGGTTTTAAAACAAACGTGTTACAACCTTATCAAAGGTAAGGGAAAGTTTACATGTACAAAAGTTATCTAAACTATCTGTTTCAGTTTTCTTCATTTAAGCTTTAAAAAAATATCTTACCAAGCTTTGTACGATTTTGAGTAATTCTTCGATGACAACAGCAATTCCTTGATAACTTAACAATCGAACAATACAACCGAAATGTTCAGTTCCAACGAAGTTCTCATAAAGTGAAAACACACTTGTATATGCGCTGTGTAGATCCTGATGAAAATGACAAAGAAAAATGGAAATTCTTCTACTCATAGTTCGGAAAGGGGTCTTATCTTATTTTCATAGTACAAAAGTGTTAAGAAGATGGGTAATGGATCAATTCTGGAATGGAAGGCCCCCCCCCTTCTTGCTATCCCTCCCCTTCTTAGAATTGATCCATCCCCATCTTCTTAACACTTTTGTACTATGAAAAACGGTTGTTTTGCAAAAGCCCCTGCACAGCAAATTTTAGAAAAGTAATACAAGAAAAAAAAAGTTGAAAACAAACTAAAAAAGTCTAGAATTAAGCATTTTTTGTTTTGTCCGACAGATAAGCTTAATCAGGCTTAAATTAAGATCAAATTTTCTTGAGATTAATTTAGCTTAAATTAAGAACAAAAGGATTTAACGGGGGAGAGGTAGGAGAAAAATATTGTGACGTTTGTTAGCAGGTTTTTGTTTTTGTTTAAAAATAATCTATTTCACAAGAACTATAAAGATGAAAAACTAAGACCTAAAACTATAAAAGTTACATGAAAATATATGTAACGACTGTTGTAATGTAAAAACGTATGTAATATATATGAAACCTTTGTTGGCAGTTTTCTGTTTTAAAAATATAATCTGATTCACAAGGACTAACGATAAAAAACTAAGACCCGAAAAAATATGTAACGACTTGCATGTAAAAATATATAATATGCATTGTTTGTTGACTTTTACAGTTGTAGAAACTTTAAGATAAAGATGTACAAATCATAAACTACACCATCAACATTTGCCTAAAACCTGTCCTAAAAATTGTTTCTCAAGAACTAAAGATGAGAGGTACTATGAAAACTATGAGAGGTACATTAAAGCAAGAAATTTTGGCGGAAAGAAAATTTGGCGGATTTGTCTGAATTTAATTTAATAATGTAAGGTTCTTTCTAAATCATGTCTAACTTCTTATAAAATTCCGTATTGGTAAGTTTTTTACAAAAAATTGAAGGCTTTTTTAAAAAATTACATATCATGGAGAAAAAGAAAAGAAAATAGAACAAGAATGCTGGATGTAAGTAGGCTTTATACTTGCATCCAGTTTTCTTGTCTATTTTTTGAAAAATCTCCTCCTTGTGTAAAATGTAAGAAAAAAAATTAGTTAGAGTTTGGAATCCGCCAATTTTTCACAATTTACCCCAAAAAGAATGCGATATCAATGTTTTCACCCTGATATTGGATCTAAAAATACGTCATCCGCCAAATTAAATTCCCGCCAAAATTTCTTCCTTTTATGTATATGAAAAAATATGTAACGTAATGCAAAAAATGTAATATATAACGTTTGTTTTTGTTTTTGTTTTACAGTTAACTAAATTAAGATAAATATAAATCACCAACTACGCAATCGGCATCAGCGTTGCCTCAACCGTTCAATTTTAAATTTAGTATAAGTGTCGTTAAAATTGTCCAGTCTTTTCTCCAAATTCTTTGGGACGATAGAATCTCCAAAAATCACGTATTGGAAAAAATGGAAAGCAGCATCATAGTTTAGCGGATAATCCATGTCGAAGACATAATAGTATGCCAACATGGTTGGCACAGCGTCAACTATGTTGACAGTGGTTAGATGCTTCCCTTTCAGAAACAATTTCATTTCTCCTGCTTCATAAACCATCACTACTTGGTTGAAGTTCGTTAAAACTTGCGTATTTGCACGATTCTGGAAAATGGAAGAGAAAAAGTTAACGATGTACATAACATACAACATTCTAATAAAAAAAAATTTGTAAACCGAAACATAAGTCAAGTAAAAGTGAAATCTCACGGTAGAAAGTACAATATGGGATATATTCTTAAGAGTTCTGATCTTTTCGTCATACTCTTCTGTGCTTAATTGTAGGGGGGTCTAATTATAATCATAATTTATGCAATTGTTAATTAGCTAAGCTCTAAATTATTCACCATAAAATTGCCATTCAATTGTTCTTAGAATTAATTAAATAAAATCATAGATTATAATCACCTAATGTCTAAATGACTTTGTAAGTTCTAGAGAGTTTAACAAAATTCTTCTCGTTTGTTGAAGAAGTTGCACGTGTTTTCTGCCTTTTCCATGTAAATTCAAGTATGATTGAACAATAATGCTGCTGCACCTTAAAAACGT
>JAUJPO010052982.1:0-14830 GCA_032270745.1 Tiaropsis multicirrata
CAAAATATTAGAGTCGTAGCATAAAAATTGACAGAGATACAAGCCTCTGAATCCAAATGCTATGCATTCACTCACACGAAATTGCTACGTATTGGCTCATTTTTGGACCGAGGTTTGTTTAAACATAACTCATGAAAGAATCAAGCTATAGAAAAAATTCTTTTAAAACTTTAAAGTTTATCCTTTCCACGCAACCATCATTAGGGCATAGCTTCAGGTCCTTCATTATATAAGCAATGAATGATGATATCCCAAGACCACTGAAAACGAAACAATTAAAAAACATGTCCCTAAAAACCCTATTTTTAGGCCATTTTTGACCAAAATATGCCGAATGAGATTTTTTTTTGAAAATCAGGCTCCGTCACATTTTGGGCTTTATTATTTTGCGTCGTTGTGCCAAAAATAAAAAATAACTAATGAACCAATCTCGAGAAAAGTTCATAACAGACGAACGAACGGACAAACAGACGAACGAACACAGGTTAATTTATAGGACCTCCTCTGGTAGGTCCAAAAAGCTGAAAAGGAATTATCTTTTGCAATAGGAAGAAAAGTCAGGCTAGAATTTGGCCTTTGTAATAGAATGTCTTAGAGACATACAAACCTTGTCATTAGGGTTGAATCCAACTACAAAGTCTTTTTTGTTATGATACTTCTTTTCCTAAAAATATAAAATGGTAAAATGTTATCAACAAGATTGAACTAACTTTACCAAAGTTTAACAAATCTTTACACAACCAAAAGGGAAAAACAATTTGCAAATTAAGCTAAACACTTGACAACCACTGGAATTAAGCTCAAAACAGACTAATTGTTTTTGTTCATTTTCCTAAAAATACCATCAACTTGGGTCTCAAATGCAACAATAAAATTTTCACTTACATAAATTTTTGCAGCAAACATAGGAGAACTTTCATCATTGATTGGAACCTCTATTTGCAAGTTTTCAAACTCCATCTTATGATTATTTTTCTGTACTTCTAAATGTTGTCTGAATCATATTTAAAAAAATGAGATTTTAGTATGCAAATTGTTAGGGAAAAATATAAAAAGAAAATTGTAAGCTCTGGTTTTCTTTATTTATCATATAAGTGAGATAAACACAAGAAAAAAAGTTCTATCCCTGGAAACTCAATATATTTTGAAAATCATGCACACAAAAAACACTACCAGAGGTACTGATATCCCGTCATCACAGCATTTATAAGCCTTGTGCAATTTGAAAGGGGATAACAAGTCAAAATAAACTCTGGATGCCCTGTTCAATTTAATTCCTTTTTTAAAATTTACTTTAAAAAGTAATCTGATCTACAAATTTTTGTTTTGCTTTTTTATTTATGATTGATCAACATGGTTCAATTGAATAACAAACAATATAGTTTATTGTGAACGTATTTTGTTTATGAAACTGTCTGCTCTCCAGACATAAAAACAAAACCTAGAAATGGATACAAAGAAGAAATATGTATAAGTATAGCAAAAAAACATTACCAAAGATTTTAGATTTAAAAGAAAAAGATTTTGACGTCAATTCTATAAACAAGTCAATTTTCGTCATTTTTTGTAAAATAGTCACTTTATGAAAAATGTGTGTCTATTCCAAAATATTTCAAGCACTTTTTCACAATTCATACCAGAACACATCTAAAAAGTTTTGTGCGATTTCCACAACCTGACGAGGCTACTTCAAATTTTTTAAATTGGTTTATAATGTTTTTTTGCCATACCGTATTACTTCTTTAAACGCCCTAAAGGGGCTGTTTATTTGAAAAAAAAAGCTGATTCAAGCTCTGATTCGAGAGAGATGGGTGTTTAGACATACAAGAACAAGGATATCTTACTATTTTCTGTTTTTATTTTTCAATACTTTAATCCTTTTTTCCTAAATTTCAGCTCAAATCAACTAAATAATGTTGTTATTGTCAAAATAATATGCGTCACATTATAACCAAAAACAATACTTTGTGTTCAATTTTTAAAACTATTTGATGAATACCCCCTGAAATAAACGCGCCCCTTAAAATCCCAAAAAAATAACAGACGTTAATTCGAAGTAATACGGTACCGTAAAACGGGGTAACTTGGGAACCTCCAGTCAAACATGGGATTACCAAACATCTGGTCTTCTTTTCAACAACAAGTTTGTTTTGAGGATTTCACTAAGCTTATCAATCACACATCAAAACCAAAACAAGAGTGAACATATCAGATTACTCCAATGCAATTAAAAAAAAGACATGAAAGTTAAAGTTGTAAAATGTCTACTTCAGCTCATCGTCATTTTGTTTTGTTTCTTGATCTCTCAAGATCAGCGAAATAAAAACACGCTAATTAGATTGAAAAATTACTGGGTGCAGAAACAATGCACTTGTTTAGCTTTCCCAAGGCTTTTTTAATTGCTTGGATTTTCCCGGTTTCTCAAATTTTGTTTGATTGATATACTTGGTGCGAACTAGAACGGCATTGAATTCTACTTTCGTTTGCAAACATCAATATTCACAAGATCTTGGAAGTTCATCAAAATGGCGTCTTTTTTGGCATCCCATGTTTGACTGGAGGTTCCCCAGTTATCCCATTTCATGGTAGCTGGAGGCCTTGTTTTCCAATGATATTATTTCAAAAAGCATATGCTCAGATCTTTTTGAAGTTTACATAAGATAGTTCTAAATACAACTCAGATATCATACTAAAATTTCTTTTCAAATCTCATACTGTACTAGAAACTTTGAAAGTTCTTCTTGCCCCCAGCTAATGTTTTGATCTTTCTGCCTCCAAAAGTCAGGCCATTTTGCGGGTCGTGTAAACAATGCGTGTCACAAGATAAATGGTCTATAATGCTGTTTAAATTTTGCCCTTTTTATTAATACTTTGAGTGTGACCATGGAAAAAATACTGATGCGTGCTCAACAATGACCGACTTAATATTTTTATTTTACTCTCATTTTTAAAAATTTACATAAAGTACATTTTGGTAAAATAAACAGTGAAAAGTATAGCAAAGTAATGCAATTCTTTGCCACGGGAAGTCATGTAATATACTTTTCAACCAATAAGATTTAATCATTGCAAGTTGAAAACAAACGCTATGGTTTGACTCACTAAAAGACTTTGTTTACTGATTACACATAATCAATCTTTAGTAAGTGTTCTGTCCCCCAACTGTGTGACATCATGTCATGGCAAAGAATGTATCACCCGTCGATAGTACAGTATAGAGTGCAAAAAAATATTTTATATTGTAAAAGTGCATTCTCCTACTTGGAGATTGAAAAAGACTGACATCGTAACTACAAGATAAGCATAAGATTAGGAAATTAAAATTATAACAAAAGAATTTGTGCATACAATTAATATTTTTAACATTTTTGTATTCTCAAATGCATTTAGGAAAAACAGATAGGCGAGTAAGACCTTGAACCATTAATAATTTATACTAAATTACTAATCATAAAAGTAAGGAGTGTTGAAATTGTAAATAAAGTATAGTAAATAAAAACAGTAGTAAATAATAACAATTTTGTAGGCTTTTATTTTGATGCAAAATTTGATGCACTGATGGTTGTCAAGTTGCCTAATAGACTATTTTGTAAATATTTTGTGTTTCTGTCACGTTTCGTTTTCTAGCTCCCTTGCAGCTACCATTTTTCATTGCTGTACAATATAATCTTTCAAAAAGATCTTTGACGTGGATTAATCTTGACCCCCTCTAATTTACAGAAAATATCAATCTTTACTTTGAAAGCTTAATTACATAATCCTAAACAAGACTAATTTGATGTTCTGATCCTATATAAAAAACAATGCAATAGATACAAAGTAGAATATTAGTGATTTAATGTAGTAAATAGAAAAGTAGTTTAAAATGCTTACATAAAGAGATACATGATAAACAGTGGGGGGAAATATTTTGATTTTTTATTTAAAAAAAGTCTTGCCATATACATTTGAATCACACAAGTGAGAATACAAGTACAATATCATTCAAATCTTGCATGTATTTTTATAAATACCATCATCCATTTGCAATAACTAAAATAAACAATAAATTTGCTTCAGATTTCTTTCAGAACATTATTTTTTATTTATCCTCCTAATATTTGTTATTTCAACATATATTTTTATCTAGCATTACATATTATAAAAATTACAATGGAATGTCTTCCAAATAAACAACTGATCTTGGTCTGAGGGGTCTCCTCCAATATTTTTCAAGTAGTGGTCACCTAAATTTTAGGGGCAACCTGAATTCTTAGGGGCCACCTAAAACCTGGGATGAAGCAGTGACTGTAACAAATCTGAAAAGATTTCTTTATTTGCACAAGTGCTTGTTCATCTGTTGTCTCATAGAATGCAGAGGGTTCATAGCCCCCTGGGGTTAAGCCCCCTCCTCGAGCCAAAATAAGAAGACCCCTGAGAACAATAGAATGCAGAAGGAATCGGTTCCACTGAAGGGTAGCCCCCCCTCCCAAAGCCAAAATAAGCCTCCCCTGAGAACCCTAAACAGAATTGAAAACATGAAAAACTTTTAGCTACAGCTACTTTATTGCATTTTAATTTTGCGGCATTTTAATTTTGCGTTTTTTTGCCCAAAATTGCATTTTTTAAGTTAGCAATTTTTCAAAGTCGACTGCAAAACCGTTAAATTTTCATGCAATAAAGTATTTACTTATTTCTGTTTGCTTTCTTTGAGTCCTAAATGGTAAAAAATTGGGAAGCAGTGGCTCGTCCGGTAGCGTACAAAAAAATTTGTCTCATGTTTTTTTTCAAAACCTCTTTGGAACAGTGTTCATTTTGGAAAAGTTGCGTAAATATTCCGGCAGAGCATTTACGAGTCTAGGTCCTTCTTCTGGTAGACAGTCTCTTTGAACACTTTTGGATTTAACATTAACGTCTTTCACTTTACATCTACGCCTCAATCTCTGGTTCTGGTAACTGAAGATACCACCATTACTGTCTGTGTAATTGAAGTTGTGGACCTTATTCTCCAGGAAATTCCATGTGTAAGTAATTCTGTACCTCTCTCTACATTGTTTGAGACTGTAAAGTTTGAGGCATTTCAGTTTTTCCAAATAGTTCAGATGGTTATATGTATTCCATTAAGAAATGACTTTTGGAGTAATTCAAGTTGTTGTATTGAAGGTGACCAAAGCTGAGAACAGTAGTCAATGGGTGGAATCGCAAGTGACTCTTGAAGTATCTTGTATTGAAGGTGTTATATTTCCATGCGCTGATACTTTTTACTATATTGATTATGGTTTCAATGTATTTGTCGTATGTGGTGTTCACATCCAAAGTGATTCCAAGATCTGGGACCTGGTGTTAATCAGGTTAAATTTTTGAGAACTTTTAAAAATACGACGATCCATGGGTGTTGTTGTCATCTTGTTGATGCGTCTGATGTCCTTTTTGTTCCTTTGACATGGACAAAAGTGCAATGGTGGTTAAAGCATGTACCAGTTTTGATTGGATATTAACAAAGTTAAGCAGTAAAATTGAACTTTAAAGTTATGAAGAAGGTTGGTTCCCAGCCAGTATTACCTAACAACATTACCCATTTAGCATGGGCAAGACAAAGGTCTACTAATTAAATCTGATTTTCAAGACATGTATTTTTGAGGCAGTTGTATTAGTTTATACATATATTGTTAAAAGCAATTGCTAAATAAATTAACTTTATTTTTCCAATATCAAAAGATAGATTCAATGGTACCATTGAATTTACTTTACCAGTAAATGACAAATTATTTACAAACTTGCTTGAATAATCTCTCCAATTCATTTCTGTCCCATCAATGTTTTGTCGAAACAAATTCTGTTTCTCTAACATAAGCATCAATTTTAAAGCTAAGACAAATAAAGATTTGCTACAAGAAAACATCCATTTTTAGCTTGATATGGAAGGTTTTTTCTTTTGTTTGATTTGGTGTAAATTTTTTGTCATGGTATTTAAGGAAGCCTTTTCGAGGAAACATATCATTCCGTGAGCTTATTTGCTTTTCGAATTTGTACTGTATGAAATTTAGAATGAATTTTGAGGTATCTTTTAGCTTGTTTGGTAAGCGCATAACAGGTATATTTTCAACACATTATAAAGCTTCTTTTTGGAACTTTTCACATCAAATTTAGCATGCACTTATAATCGGAAAAAAGAGACCAATGATCGGTTTTCTTGTTAAGCAGAGTTATTTTTCTTTCCAAGTAACTTCAACTTCATCAATTTTTCTACATCTTTCGATTTTTGTTCTTTCAAAACTGTGTATAATGCTCATACAATTTAAAACTGGCATCGTTTTTTTACGAATGATCTTAGTTTTCAAACTTGAAATCATAGTTTTATTTAAGCGAAAGTTAGTGGTAATTGATATGTGTTTGATCGATATCTTCTTCCAAGGAAAAGACATGCTTTATCTTGCTATACAAATAGTTACATGAGGTTTTGTAACTCGTTTTTTCTTACTCTAGTTCGAATTCCTTCAGCATCCTTGAAAAGTGACTTCTCTGTAAATGTCTAGAAGGAATTATCAATATTGGTGATAATATGAATATTGGCCCTTTTATTAAAAGCTTTTAGGAACTAAGAGCTGAATTTATATTCTATTTATACCTCAATATTTATAACAAATTTGTTTTCACTTTCTTCATTTTCAAGGTGCCAAGTATGATTATGTCAGAGGTATTGAAGGTGTCAATTACACTAAGAAAGAAGAATATGACATTGTGACGCTGAAAGAATTGAAGAAGACCTCGTTTGTGCCAGTGAAAACATCCGTTATCAATGGGCATCGTTTTGAGCATCATAACAAACCAACTTGGTGTGATATGTGTGAAGATTTCATATGGGGATTGTATACGCAAGCTGTCAGGTGTCAATGTAAGTGGTAGTGTAGAAAATTGAAGTAAAAAATCGCAAAATTTTTAATATGCATTTGAAAGTCTTCTATGCCGAGCACTTGAAACTATTTCGAGTGGTATAAATGATTTCTTAATTTGGTGTCTTTCTCCAAAATAAGTTTTGTGCAGCAGACACTCTTCCTCAAAACAAATATTTTATCAAAAAACATTTTTGTGGTAAACTTCCTTCCGTCCGTATCCGTGTACATTTTCTTTATTTCACGCTAAAAGTTTGTTTAATAAACGACTTAAACTACTTTAGTGAGAAGCTTTGAATCAAAACCGATGGTCGCGTTAGTAAAGCAAAAGGTTTTCTCACACAAAGCTTAGACGATCTGTCAAAGGGATTATTGATGTCTGATATATCAATCACACTCGTAATTCTAACGAGTACTTTAATAACGATAATATTTATCGAATTCCTTTGCGATAAAATTATTTTCAAACAGCGAATTATTTTCTGAAAATGAAAAAAGTATCAAATTTTATGGATCTTTTGACAATGACATCATTCTCATACACGAATTGGGCTTTAAGCAATATAGAAACAAGTTGGAAATAATTGTAAAACAGTGAAAGATTACAATATTCAAGAGCAGACCAACATTTTCACTTCCTTTGTGAACATTGAACCTCCATATATATGCATGCTGAGGTAATTTGAATGGAATTTCTTGATTGCTAACTACATTTTTTTGTAACGTATTATTATAATTATTTTGTGTCGTTTTATCATTTTGTACCGTCTATGATTATTTTGCACACCTCGTTGGATCCGCAGGAGCAAAAGTTTGATGTATCATTCTTGTGGTGATTTATTTCATGTCTGAGAATTTCAAGCGAATATTTTCACATGGGTACACAGAGATGAAGTTAATCTTCCTAACGAGAATGAGGAGCTTTTGAAACAACTTTTTTGTTCTTATTATTCTCATTGACATAAATCTGTGTGATGGTTTTTCAACAAAAAAATTGTGGTCAATTTTGTTTTATTCATTTTGTAATTATTGAGTTGTAATGAGTAGGAGACATATTAGAGTTGTGTCTTATTTACTTGTTGTTGGAGAAGCTTAGTTTGTATTATTGAAGACATATTGTTGATCTGATGAAATCGCTACCTTACTTGACGAGTGATATGAAAAGCGTTGCTACGGGAAATAATAGCAACAAGAAGAAGTTAACCTTTTATGCATTGCGCGAGAAACGTTCTTTCGATATGTCCAGTACTTTTTTACCATTAACTGAATGCTACGTTGATGTTTGTGAGTTGGTTTTCTTTTTAATGTCATTTTCCATATTATGTCATAAATCTTCCCACAATCACACTTTCAAAGGAGGAGTTGGGAAGTTTCCATAATGTTTTTGCTGTCATGGTATAATCTTTTAAATGGCTTTGTAACCATAAATTGGAATCTATACATGTCTTGGTCATCGTTTTAACATCAATGCGTTTTAGTCTTTTTATATCTATAAGCACAAATATGTAATGATAATTGAAATAAGTAATACATTTAACTAGAAGAAACTGTTAGTAAAGTCTTTTTTAAAGTTAGGTTAGGAACACTTTTCCGACAAATATTCAGCCGACCAATTGTTTGCTTGTTACAAACAGTGTAGACATACATCGAAACATTTGTTTTTGCAAAAGGTGCTATGAGTGTGTCAAGAGAATATATTCCAATCCTAACTATTTTTGTGTTTGTTTCATTTTTTTAGATTGTCGGTACACTTGCCATGCCAAATGTGTGACCTTGGTCGATCTCGAATGTCCCAAAAAACCAACAACTGAAAAATCAAGAGAAGAGCTGACGAAAGAAACACTCGAAATTCTGGTGAGAACAATTTCTTTTTCTTTAATGGAAGCTTTCAGATTCTTCTAGGAGATGTTTTACAGGACTTAATTTCGTTCACAGTTTTAATGGGAGATGGAACATTAAACGACCTGCAGTTCTCTCACGAGGAAGCAAGAGGTTTCTTAGCTGCACTTCTTTCCCTTTACTATGTCAATTATTAATGTGAAATCATTCATGTTTTGGTAAATCAAATATGCTGGGAATCCTCAAAGGAAGAACATGAATCTTTTAAGGCTAGCCATCTTCTTCGTCTTTATCTTTTTTGATTGATAGATTGATGCATTCATCATGCTTATTCTGAATCAAGTTTCTGACTGCTTCTGTTATCTTTTCCTCTCTTTATTTGTATAGGATGCATATTTTCGCTCGAAGTTTTAGAGAAGTTTGAACACTGTTAAGTTGAGAACAAATGTGGAATACTGTTTTGAGAGAGAAAGTTGTAAAATAAGTTCATTGAAAGCAATTTTAAACATTACTAGCTATTCGAGAATTAAACGATAACAATGCTTAAATTTGCTTCTAACTTTACAAAGAAAAGAGATTTGAGCTTGAAAAATTCTGCAGATTTGACATTGAAGAGCTCGTCAGCAGATTTGACGTTAAAAGGTTCATCAGATTTGACGTTAAAAGGTTTATCAGATTTAACTTTGAAAGGCACTTCAGATTTAACTTTGAATAGTTTTGGTGTGACAAGTGATGATGAAGCAGATTTATATATGGATGAGGTGACACCGACTTCTACTCCTGAAGCAGAAATCATCGATCTAACTGATCCACAATCATGGCATGAACGGGTAATGCTTTTTTTATTTACTGTTCGAAATGTTATACAGTTTTATAGTAATATTAGCACCAGTTTGATATAACGTCTTCAGATTTTTCTAGAGTTTTCCTTCGAATTGATAACGAAAATAGATTGGTTTTAGCTTCTTAAATGTGTTTAGGACAGACTCGAATAGATTTTATTGGATGAAAAGTTTATCTGATCAGTGATTGATATACAGCTTTTCTTAGCAAGGATTTTGAAGGATTTTAGATTTAGCAAAGAAATTTTTTTTCTGCATGTGAAATTATTTTGTAAAATAAATATTTAATCCTTCAGTTCTGTGTACTATATCAATTTCTTTTGTGGCAGATGGGTTCTCTGAAGTATCTGTCTGGTTTTGGGATTGAGGAACATTCATAAATACTGGCTTTTGTTTTCTTGTTTATAGAATGATGTTACCGATGGACAAGCAACACTTGCACGCAAAAACAACAATTTGCCCAATTTTGTAGCCTCTATATCTCAACTTCGCAAATTAATAAAAGAGTATAACAAAGAATCATCATTAATAATGACCTTGGTACGTTTTATCTCACCAAATCCTAAATAAGTATCTATATTGGCGGTGTACATACTGCATACGTTGTATTTTATTTCTTGTTAAATGAAAAAATGTGTCTCTAATTTTGGCTCAGTTTGAGGTGAAAATAGAATAGAATCTTTTAGTTTGAATCCTATTGTTATGGAAAATCATTTGAAGAATGCCAATAGCGTAGCAACAGGAGATGAGAAAACACTTTAAATTGCTCTTTGGATTCCTCATTTATTATATTTTATCCCATCTTCAATTACTAGAGCTTCCCTAATAACCCCATACACCTCTTTCAGCATGAAGATTACACATTTGATGGTTTCATACGAGTGCACATGAACCTTGCTCGACCGGTCAACGTTTCTTCTGACGTCAGCAATCTGACGCTGAAGAAAGCGGTTGCCAAGAATAAATCAATGAATCGTAAATCCATATCAGATGTGTTCAACATTGATACCAACATGAAACGGCGGACGTCGACCAGTGATGATTCAGGCATTGGTTCCCAATCCTCTACAGCTTCGTCTACCATTTTTGCAAACGATCCTGCCACTCTTATTCCTACTGGTTCGCGTAAAGGAAGGGTAAGCCAATTTGTCGAACTAACCGGAATCGGAGCTTTGAAATTATTTCTATGCGGAATCAATTTTTGCGTTTTCCGCAAAAAAATTTATTTAAGAGCTGGAGGAATTAACTTATCTATTTTTGGTACCAATTTATTGTCTTATACAATTCAAAATGCTCATTTCTCATCTCAACTGCTCGGCCTTCTCTGATCACCTTATTTTTCATTCCAATTTCAACTGAATTTCAGTAGGACCTCTCATTTTTATTGGAATTGATTATTGTTGATTTTTAGAGGCCTTCTCGAAGATTGAGTTTCTACATGCCAAAAGGAACGTACAAGCCGTTACACGTCACTAGCAAAACAACAGCTCGAGAGGTAATTAAAATAAAGTTACTAAAAGTCAGATTTATGTAGTATTTATTGAAATAGTTTCTTTATTACTCATACGGTATAATTATTTCAATAGGAACATCTAACTTGGCCTTCACTTATGGCTGTTAAATTCCTTTTTCAGGTAATCGAAGCACTTTTAGCGAAATACAATGTTACTGATAATCCAAAGAAATTTGCTCTTTATGAAAAACGAACCAATGAAGTTCCTGGAAGTCGTGAAAAAGAAGGTAATTGCTCCATTATTTTGTTTGGATAATTTAGTTATTTATTATCTGTCTTTTCCCCTCTTCAGATTCAAGTGAGGATTTCAGGAAAGTTGAAACATAGCCGAAAGAATTTCGCGTAGTTCCAAAATACTGGCTTTTCATTGAGATTGTTATGCCGGCCATTCTGTAGCAATATTCAATCATGCAAATATTACATTCAGTCCAATCCACGATATGAGATTTCATACAATCCAATCCTGATATTTCATTCAATCCAAACCTGATGTTTCATTCAATCCTGATATTTTATTCAATCCAAACCTGATGTTTCATTCAATCCTGATATTTCATTCATTTTTCGCCACAATGAGGCTAAAACTTTGGGGTAGGCTGGAGGCCTTAAAGATTGTTCAATTTGGCTGAAATTTGGCACACTTGTTCCTTGGGTGAATACCTGGGGGCCTTTTTTTCATTTTTTGAAAATTTTCATTTTTGGGCTGGAAGACTGGGTCATTACTTTATTGTATCCATTGAATTTAAGCCAAAGCAGACCATTTTTTAAGTCTTCAGCCTGTCGCAAAGTAAATCATTGCTACCTAATGATAAATATTTGAAATGTAACAATTGGGCCTGCGAATAATCGGAAAATACTGAAGTTGAGCCCAGTGCGGTGCGCACGTTGTCAGTTTCATTCAATCCTGATATATCATTCAATCTTTTATTTTTATTCAATCTTTTATTTTTATTCAATCTTTTATTTTTATTCAAACTTTTATTTTTATTCAAACTTTTATTTTCATTTAATCTTTTGAAAATTCATTCAATCTTCCTGGGAACTAGTTTGTCCAATGTTTAAGAATTAAATGATGTTTTGTAGATCCTAAAATACACTAAGGAGATAACAACTACAAAATCCTACACTCAATACTTTTAGGCACAGAACGTTGTTTTAAGAACGTCCATATACAACGTTGTTTCAAACAACATCAGAACGTTATTTGGACGTTGAAACAATGTTGGAATAACGTTGTGTGCCTGCTGGGCACCGTTTAGGAGTTCCTAATGCGCACGTTCATAGTTTTATTGAAGACGAAAGGCATGCATTTGAGGACGTCCCATGCTTTTTTATTTAGCTGGGTGGTTGTCTAAAGATTAGAGGCGTGAAGAAGTATTGGATGAATTGAATGAATTTTCAAAAGATTGAATAAAAATAAAAGATTGAATAAAAATAAAAAGATTGAATAAAAATAAAAGATTGAATGAAATATAAACCTTGAATAAAATATCAGGATTGAATAAAATATCAGGATTGAATGAAATATCAGGATTGAATGAAATATCAGGATTAGATTGATAAAATATCATATCGTGGATTGGATTGAATGTAATATTTGAAGATATATTGAGATAACAACTACAAAATCCTACACTCAGTACTTAGGCACAGAACGTTATTTTAATGTCCATACAACGTTGTTTCAACATCTTATCACAACGTTATTTGGATGTAGAAATAACGTTGTGTGCCTGCTGGGCACTGTTTAGGAGTGTCTACTGCGCACGTGCATAGTTTTATTGAAGACCAAAGACATGCATTTGAGGACGCCTCACGCTTTTTTATACAGCTGGTTGGTTGTCTAAAGATTAGAGGCGTGAAGAAGTATTGGTACTAATTCTTACACATGCATTGGACAAACCAAACTAGTCCCCAGGAAGATTGAATAAAAATAAAGGATTGAATGAAACATCGGGATTGTATTGAACGAATGAATTATCAGGATTGGATTGAACGAAATATGGGCATTGGATTGAACGAAATATCAAGATTGAATAAAATATCATATCATGGATTGGATTGAACTAAATATTAACCTAACGGATTGGGTTGAATAGAACATTTGAAAGATTGAATATTGCTACAGAATGGCCGGCATAGTTTACCTTATTTGTAGTGATACAAACACAATCAATAGGTAATCGATTAGTCATCGATTAAATATATAATACAAATTTCATATACAGTGAAAAAATAATAAATAAATAATATTTTTTTAAACCAGACTGTTTTAATCAAACTTAAAAGAAAATCAAAAAATTATCAGAGTTCGATTAAAGTTTGATTACCGAATTTAATTGAACTTTATTCCGCCGACATAGTTTGATTAAAATCGACAAAGTCCTACTAAAAACTTGTTCGATTAGTTCGATTAATATAGTCTGGTTTAACTAATCGATGAATCTATGTTCAATCGACAAAGAATCGATAACTAAATTCAATATTCCTCCCTAAAATGTACCTGTTACATTTTTGAAGATCTTGAAGCATTTCAATCCAATCAAAGTTTCACACTTCTTCCTTCTCACCAATAAGCCAAAAATAGCAATAATCAAAACAAAGCAAATAATCATTCTCACTGTAGTATTTTAGAATCAAATGCACACATGTCTTATTGGTGCATAAGGACAGTACACAGGCATTCAGAGTCCTGTGAAAAGAAATCTGAAAGTAAAGAAACTTAGGACAGGAAGAAGAAAACCTTTCGAACCGTTCACTTTGATTTTATCACAGAAGAATCCAACCTCAACCACGCCAAGCCAATCTGAGTGATTTTATCTATATACACAACGTTGTGTTACCATTTTAACTCTTACTTCTGCAACCCGACTCAACCTGTACATAGGTTATCTCCTTCGCAGAGACTGGTGAGACATGATCTCCTTCGTATATACAAGGAAACTATACTGGCGCCAATGAAGACGCACATGAGGGCGTTTTTACATCTAACCGAATGGAAGAACAGGATAAAGCCCGTTTTAAGAAATATTTCCCTCTAGGAACACGGGAAATATTTAAAAAAAGTTATGAAGGATTTTGGATACAAATAATGAGTTTTTCTATATAGTTGAGAACAAAATAATAAATATAAATGCAGGGAAGGAATTAAAATATCAAATATCTATTGCTATAAAATCAGTCTACACACAGTTTATCTTTAAATCAGTTATTTTCTTGAAAGTATTTCGGTAGATTGTTGGTCTTAGGTAAAGCTTGAAGTCTCCACAATTCCCTATCGTTGGTGGTAAAAGCATTTCGACCATGTAACATAGTGTTGTTGTTAACAAACACCTGGTCACCTTCTTGGTAATTATGTGGGAAAAAGAAACGTTTGTCGAATGCCAAGTTCTTAATCTCCTTTTCCAAGCTTTGTCGAGATTCTGGTCTACACTCAACAGGTGTTTCGCTAGAGATTTCGTATCTCTGAATCATTTTGGTGTTTGACTTTTCTTCCTCACCCCAAAATGGCATCCATCTCAACACGTCACAATCTTGGTCAGGACATTTCATAATAAGTGGATACTTGTAACTTGTACCGCTCCCAATATAGAATGGTGTATCTTGTTCTTTCCTTAAAGTGATGAAATACTCTAGCACCATGCTCTTATATTTTTCAATCATTTGCCCGTTTAATGAAAGAACACATGACCGTGAATCCAACATGGTAGTTGCACCTTCGTCATTCTCGCTACTCTTTGTGACTTGTTTGCAGTAAAGAGCAA
>JAUJPO010052993.1:0-14827 GCA_032270745.1 Tiaropsis multicirrata
GTTTGGAGAACGAAGCATCGAGACAAAAATTAGTCTCTTTTATTCAAGCAATTTTTAGAGACTTTAGTACTAAAGAATGATACATGGTCTCAAACATTGTTGAAATAACTTTCTGTGTCTGTTGGGTCAACTCGCGACGTTCTTCAGGCTGGTACAGGCTGCCAGTCAGCCCCTTACTATCATCCTTAAAAAGAGTTCTGTGTTCTGCGCAATAAAAGGGGATGCAACGGAGTCTAGACGATCTTAGCCTGTACCAGACCCAGACCAGCCTCAGATCTGGGGTTTTAGCAACACAAGAAAATCGTTTAAACGTTACAAACCCACACACGGCAAGATTTTTTTGAAAATCGTCTAGCTGTGCGGGTTTGGTACAGGCTAAGACGTTCTAGGCTGCACCTAATTCTTGTTTTCTACGCCGTGTAGCATTCAGAGCCAAAAATTACAAAATTTTTACTTATCGGACAAAACAATGTCGGACTAATTTTTCGTCGGACTAAATTTTTCGCCGGACAAAATTTTCGTCACCTCCGAAAGGTGACATCATTATTGTGCTAATTTCCGTTCCAATTAAAAATGATATATAAAGTTAATAAGATGATGTTTAGTTGATAATTTTCTGTCAGTTGTGTCTTTCATGGGAAATGGTTAAAGCATAGTATTTGTTACTAGTTATGGAATACATATATAATTCATCTTCAAATTGTTGAGACCACGTCGTTTTTTAGTACAAAAGTCTCTAAACACGGTGGTAAAAATTACCCTATTTTCTCCCAGAGGCCTTATATCAGCTTATTTTGAGGTTTTATGATAGTAAACTTATAGTTTTTCATAAAGGATATGGTTTTCCAAAAAAAAATAAAAAAATTGAAAATTTCAAAACTCGGTTCCAGTCCCTTTTTTGAGCGTTTTTTTGTTTAATGTTACATAAAAAGTCGTATTTTCACTTTTAAATTCTTTTAATCAGAAAGAGCATGAAAATCTACGTCAAATAATGGTGTCACTTTTTATCGTGCTATAAATAGAACTTGAGATTTTAAATTTTAAACAATTCAGAGCCTGGGACGAGGTTGGTAAAATTCAGTTTTAAAGGTTTCAGGGGGTAATGGTTAAAATTTCAGCAAAATATTTTTATTGGCTAATCACATTCTACTTTCGATGTTCTTCCGTGCAGTGAAAGTCTTTTAAAAAGGAATTTGGTAGATTTCTCCAAATTTTATATTGAATTAACGATTTCATGAGAATTTGTACTGAAATAAAAATATTAAAATGCAATTTACTCAAAACTTGGGTTTCAGATTTGGTTCTACCTAGATAAAAACCATCTTGGAGTAGTCAAAAAATCGTGAAATTTTGCAGACTAGCTTATCATGAAAAATAAACATAATTTAGCACATGGATTTTCAAAATAATTATTTTTGGGCTTTTAATTAAAGAAAATCCCGAATTTTACCCCCGTCTTTTCATAAATTGTTGCCTAGCAACCATGGAAATTAAAGAAATTGAAAATTATGTGGTAAAAAGTTTCATTTCTTTGAGGGCTACCATTGTGCCAAATTTCATCATCATACGATGTCAGGAAAATATATTTTATCTAAGCAAAGTGCTTTTTTCAAGCAAAAAAGCCTTGACAATCGTCAACTTTTACCATATATGGGCATAAATAAAACCTCAATTTTTCAGGATTGGAGAATGGCTAGCTCAAAAGTGAGACCATTTTCACACACTACTCTTCAAGTGCTATCGAATGAGCCTAATATCGTTTTGATTCGATGACTTTTTTATTTTTGTCAACATTTTGATGACGTCATCAAATGTCACATGACACTTTTTTCGAATAAAAAATTTTACACCTATTTTTGGAAAAAGTTATCCTTAAAAGTTATCCAAAAATCCAATTTGAAATATCACATATTCACTAGAAATGTACACAAAATCACCAAGTGGTCAACCAAACGGGAGATTTTCGTCTAAAATAAACCGCCGTGGGGGTTTCTTCATTTTTTCTAGACTAGCAAACTAGTCTGTTAATTAATCATGTCAGAGGGCGGGAACATCAGGGCGGCGGGTGTTTGCTAAAATAGGAGCTGCGTAGGAGAACGAGGGAAAGTTGGTGAGAGGGTGCTGATTACCAGACTAGAACACTCTGCCAAGGCTTCATTTTTGAAGATTTGAGAACGGAGGAGTGTTTTGAGGAAATCTTACCGGGGGTCTAACATTAGGAAGGGAAAATCAAAACAAACTCTGCGACTCGAATTAAATATTCAAGATGGCTCACAGTTGGAAGGAACTTTTTTACTTTGAAGCTTTGATTATTGACCTTGTTTTATTGCCTTTTCCTGCTCGAGTGATGGTTAATGTTTCATGTCTTGTTTTCTGTAAGTATTCAAATCTTTAAATTGTGTGTGTGCACTGGTGCACTGAAAAAAATATAGATACAATTATACACAAAAACAAAATTGTATAACTTTAATTTCACAATTTTCGAGTTGAAATAATATATATTCACTTTTTTTATCAACTGATATAATATATAAACTATACAAGGTTTTCAAATAAACTTGGATTCTTTGAATTAAGTAGATGACAAAGATTTTTTTTCGCACAATATATGGAGGTCAACATCTTTTTCATACCCTTGACTCTCCTAAGATTCCACCCCCTCCCCACTAAGATCCCACTTTTGAGACAGTGTAAAATTTCAGACATCTATATGGGAGTTTTAAAAAGACCATTGTATTGTCATCACACAATCAAAACTTAATAAGCGGGGGTTGGAATTAAAACGTCCTTGGTGGAAAAAATTGGAGAAGGAGGCTAATACAGAAGAATTAAGACAAAAGAAGGAGCTTTCAAAAATATTTTTCCAAAAATTAATAAGCCGGGATGAGTAGGGGTTTTGTGTACCTAGTTTACATCACAAATTAAAATCTCATAGTTTCTGGTTTCTGCATGAATTTCGTGAATCTCCAAAATCTCCCTCGTGCAAAAAACAGAGAAACATTTTAAAAACTATGTGCATAACATATGATACGGGGAGAGAAAGGAAATTTTATGTATGATCACACAAATATTTACAAATATGTAAGGATGGATTCAGGTGGATTCATTCACACATTCACTTAAGTGGATTTTCACGTACTCAGGTAAATTTTTTCCATTTTTTCAATTTACACATGTACTTTTTTTTTCAATTCTCGCACACATTAAAACCGCCTTAAAAAGTACATAACTCAAAGTTTAATACTTCTTGCAGATATTATTATATACGTGGAGGATATCAATATTCTTCTAGATTGGAAAAAGCTTTGGAATAAAGATTTTGTTTTATATTGATTTGTAACTAAAGTTTATGTCAGTTTTATTGACAGTTAGTTAAAAAAAGTATTAAGCAATGACAAACATTTTTATAGCAAGAAAATGAAATAACAAAAATTGTGACTAAAACACAGTAAAAAGTTAATCCAGATTAAAAGAATTTCTAATTTGGTCCTCATTTGGTTAGATTAGAATACATTTCTGGTACTTTGCCATTTCTAAAGTCTTTATGGCTTTGGCTGTGGTTATGGCTTCAGAAATACAAAATTTTAAAAATTTATTGATCTAAAACTTGGGTAAATAGTTTTTTCAGAAAGGGGCAAAGTGGCCCAATAGTTTGAGTGAATGGCTTTATAAGTTAGGCAAATATGTGAAAATCAAGTAAAATTGTGTGATTGCATGAACGTGAAATTTTGTGATTTTTGTAAATTTGTCCTTCCACCCCCATTTTATGTTAATTTCCACAATAAATTTCTGAAATCTTATTAAAAATTGGGTTTGCCTTAAAAATTTCGAACAAAGAGCCTCTTTAAACAACGTTTACCGTCATTTCTCTATTTTCTCTAATTTAATGCTGATAAATTATTTTGTTTTGGTAAATTTATATCCTTTAAATAATAGCAGAATCAACAGTTTAAATTAATTTATATCCTTATATTATTAGTGTAGCGCCTCTAAGATAATTATTTAATGAACCACATTAAATTAGAGAAATTAGAGAAATGATTTTAAAAAGAAATTGAAATAACAAAGTAACTTACATTTGAACCAAAATGTCAATGAAAATAATATCAAAGGAATTAGAGGAAAATATCCCTAAAATTTGACCAATTCAAATTATTAAATTTGACATATCATCTCAAAATTGAAACTTCGAATTTAGAAATAATTCATACAAAAGTGAGTAACCTGTGAAAATTTCAAATTGAAAAAAGGTTTTTGTTAGCTCATAAAAGCCCTTTACAGTACGGCTACTATACTATCTCAAATAATGAGAAGGATAACAAAAAGGATAAAAATCAAGAAACTGAAAAAGAAATACAAAATATATACAGTTTTTAATTAAATTTTAACTGATGTTAGGGATCGATTGTTATTAATTACTCTCCTCGCTTTCCTCTGATAATGATTCGTTATCTGTATCTGATAATACAATGTCTGATAATTTTTCGTCAGATTCTGATTCTGAGGATGATGATGACGACGATAATGATAACAATCTCCCATTAGATTGTGATTCACTTTCAGACTCTGACCCTCCTTCAGAAGATACTGATTCTGAATCTTCAGATAATGGCTCCTCAACAAAAAGACCAGGGATTGATCCCAAACATTCACTACACATACACTGTTGAGCACATACATCACAACACAAATGTTTAACAATATTTGATCCCAACTCCATGCCAAAATGTCCTAAAAGATTTTGTCTTCTACATTGTGTAGAATTTCTTACATAGGCTTTCATTGCTTTTGTGATATTGTTGGACCTCAAACAACCAGAGAAATTTATTAGTGTTGCGGTACTTTGTTTTCCATCTCTTCCAGCCCGACCTGATTCTTGAAAATAGTCGTCGGGAGAAGATGGAGGGCCGTAGTGATAGACATCGTTTAGTCCCTTACAGTCAACACCCATCCCGAATGCTATTGTTGCCAGAAGAACTCGGACGGTGCCATCTTTATCTGCAAAAGATGAGAGGATGTGATCTTTGAGTGCAGGGCCCGTGTGACGGTGAAATTGTGCATATGGTCGATCACGGTAATCAGTAAACTCTTTTTTTAATGCGGTATGAAAATGGAGATGAACTTCGCGGAGATGTGCCCTTCTTCGAAAAAAAAAAATTCTTCGTTTGGTTTTGTATTTATTGGTTTTTATATCGTCGATGATGCTATCGAAAAATTCGGTCGATTCTTTTTCAATGTTCATTACCCTGAATGTCATGTTATCTTTATTCGGTAAAGTGATAAATGTTTTAATATTGAGCATGCAAAGACTTTTGATAATGCATTGATAGGTCTCCGATGATGCGGTAGCAGTTAACGCAACGACAGGTGTATTGTTTGGCAGAATTGAGCGAATTTCTCCTAATCGGTTGTAATGTTCTCTAAATGCTTTAGTGCGTTTACCGCCTGTCCCCCTAAAAGGAAATTAAGAAAAATCAGAATCTGACAAAAAATTAAAGAGAATTGGAAATACCTTATTTCAGGGCTAACCCTTTGATAAGATACTATATATAAAATAGATATATAAAGACATCAATATCAGCAAAATAATAATTTCTCAGATAATGAGAACAGTGTTTTTAAGAGCACGTATTATGATTGATAAATTACGAGATAGGGGATGGACTATAAATTCCGTACCATTTATCGATACAGTGGCTTTCGTCGACTGCGAGACCAACGATGTTGTGGGAGAATGACATTATATCTTTCCAATATAGTTGTACCGACTCTGGAGAAGCATAAATCAAAGCGTAATTTCCATTCATCAAGCCCTTAAAGTAAACAAAAAAACCTTAGAGTAAGGGTTTGCTTTAATTATCCTAGGGCGTTTCTGATTCAGTCGGATTCGGCGTCTTAATGCCTGGGAAAACGAAATGTTCATAGATACTTACATCACGATCAATTGCACTTTCATCTTTTTCATCCCGCTTCAACATAGTGCATTTGATGCCTTTTGACTTTAAGTTATTTATCTGATCATTCATCAGACTGACCAAAGGGGAGATCACCAAAACACTTTTAGGTGGGTCGTAGAAAAACGGAAGGGATTGAAAAATGATAGATTTTCCACTCCCTGTCGGCTGACATACAAACACATCTATCCTCTCTTCAAACAGTATCTTCAATGCGTCTTCTTGAAACTCTTTCAATTTGGAGATATTAAACAAATCCAAAACGAACGGTTTTCTTTGTGTGAAAGTCATGTTAATTTTTATGCTCTAAATTTCAGAATAAAATGAGAAATAATAAAAAAGTTAGTCATTATGATGGCAACACCACTAGAGAATACACCTACAAAAGTATGTGAATTTTTATCTCCGAGTGCCCATCATATATGTTTATTTTGTGGAGAAAAGAAAGCTGTATCGAAGGAACGGATTAATCTAAAAATAGACCGGAAGACAACGCCCGCTGGAAAACTTCTGGAGGGCTTTTTAGATATTCAAATCACAGAACTAGACTTTAGAACAATTTGTCAAAACTGTTGGAGAAAATTTCAAAGGATTATAAAAAAACTAGATAACTTCAAGAAGGAGCTTGTAATTAACCAAGTAAAAGCCAGAGGATATGTTCGAAGGAGATTCAAAAGAGGAACAAAGGATCAAAATCCAGGGAAGAAAGTACCATCGAAGAAATGCTTGTTTAAAATTAACGAAAAAATTGAAGACAATGATTTGGTAATTTTCTAATTCCCCCTCTAACGGTCGAGTACTTAATATTCTAGTCATTTCTGAAATCTGAATTTTAATCTGATCTCAACCTGCATTTAGAGGTTCTAACCCGACTTGACAAAAAATGTAATTGAATGCCCTCAAAGCTAAATGAAAGACATATTCATCTATTTTCTTGACCGTATTTTGATTTTATGAAGACTAGTTCTTTATTAGCTTATTACATAATTACCATATTTATCATCTACAGAATGAAAGCACACTACCCAAGGCATTACAAGCAACGTTTCGAAAGAATAACGTCAAAGCAATGATTAAGACGCTGACCAAACATTTTCCAACTCAAATGGAGGAAGAGGCTGAACTCATTGTAATCAAAAAAGTTAAAAAGGAAGTAAACTCACTTTGCGGACAACAGAACGAGCCGAGCCATTTCAAAATGGTGAACCCAAATAAAGCAACCTCGTTTTCTTTCGTCAATCAAATGGAAGAAATGCTGAAAATTGCCCCCTCTTTATGGAAAATTTTGTATGCAGTCGGCATCAATCCACGCAATAAACGATGCAAGAAAAAAACTGTAGAGAGGTGCCTTCCTGGTATACTAACAGCAGCCTCCACACTTCTTTTCACTCGAAACCGACTAATGAATCTTGGAGCCTTCGTTAACACGTGCGTCTTGAAACGTGGCAAAGCAAAGAAACAGACTTATGAAAGGTATCATGTCCTTTTTGCTGTTTTATTACTCAGTTTTTATAGTTCAAGTCAAAGTAACACAGGCTAAATGTTAAAGTTCATTCTCAAGTCAGAATAGACATTAGGCAACTGATTATTTTATCTTATAGACTTAACAAGACTGGTCTTTGCCTCTCTTACACGTCAGTGTTAAGCAAAATCAAAGACCTGGGAAAAGATTTTGAAAAAGAAATTACCGAATGGAATCGTCAAGCAGTAAGAGATCAACAGGTTTGTTTCGAATTTTGACTGTAATAGTACCTTAAGTGGATTAAATTTCGCGTGGATTAATTTTCGCGATTTTGGCGAATTTTGGCCGTCCTCTCGAAAAATTTAAAATCAGGATTTTTGCAAAAACCCCTAGGAAAATGAAAGAAAATAGGTGAAAAAGAGGCCGATTCACGAAATTTTGTCCACGCGAAAACTTTAGATTCTCGATTCGCGAAAAAAAGTCCTCGCGAAAATTAATCCATTTAAGGTATTTGGTTGGCATTATTGTAAAAAGTTTCGTCACGGTACAGCTTCAGTCCTTTTGTTGTTGTTTTATCTGAGAAATGTAAAACAATGTGGGTGGACTAAAAGCGTCAAATTTCCATATAGAAAAAGTCTCCTTAATTCTGAAAATCGATTCAAAACTTTCAGAATTTTGAGAAATTGGTGAGAAAGCAGCTTATTGCGTCGAAAGAAATAGCGATTACTCTATCGACTGATACCGTCACCACTCAAGATACTGAAAATGAGGAAACAGCCCTTATGGAAGAGTTTGAACATATGCACATACAAGATGACGACGAATGTAGCAATCTAAACATCATCAAACTCCGAAACCAACGCCTTTATGATCCAAAGTCAATGCTTGTCAGTGACAATGTAAACTTGACGATCAAAAGAAGACACTATGCAACCGATCGAGCTAACAAAGGCTTGCATTTATTTCATACTATTGCAGTAAGTTGAAAAATCAAACGTAACTGAAAACAAAAGCCATCTGATTTTGTGATTCTTACAATAACATTCTCTCAAAACGTTTAAAGTCCATGGTATCAGTTAATTTGATAATATTAATTCATTTTCTTAGGTAAAGAATAGATTTCCAATACCAGAAGCGTTAAAGACTATTCCCACCGATCCAACTGTTGATACATCAAAGCTCGACATTGGTCTATTTTTACCAAATCAACATGACCATCAGCATTTGCGAGATGAGATCAAAATTCTGGTTGGAAGAACACTGTTGAAGTATATCAAAGATTTCAAATGGGCAAAACAATACATCCCAAAACACATCCCTCACGAATACGATAGTTATGCTACAAAACAATCTGAAGTTGTAAGAAACTCGATTTACTGAAACAATATCTTTCGTTTTCACTTCACACTTTTATACAAAATATTAAAATTGGGCAGTGGCTTTTTACAACCCTTGTTTTAAAAATGCTTTGTTTTTATTGTTTTTGATGGTGAAAAGGTCTTCATTTAAAAGTCGATTACCCAGATGGTAATGGATGAACTGCGCCTTACTTGAATATAAAGATGAAATGTAAGATGAAATAAAATTTAACAATATTTTTTCGGAAGGTATCTCTTGGTATTATGAATGAAAATGAAGCAACAACAGATGGAATTCACAATATTACCCAGGCTCATCATAAATACGTGCCTGGGTCCGGAACTGACCGTCTCATTCGCACTTTTTCAGTGGGGGACTTGATGACAGTCGAAAGGTATGTAAAAGTCTTTGGGAATCAAGTGATCTTATTTGGAAATGAAGTGATTTTTTTTGGGAATATAAAAATACATATTTTCAAATGTCAGAACAATAGTAATAGTGATAGTTCTAGACATATTTGATTTCATCTTTAGACAACAAAACGTCCAGCTTGACCTGATAGACCATCCGACACCTGAAGAACGTCTAGAAGGACTTATTCCTGCATTGGCAGATTTCCATACCTATGGTAATTATTTAGAGGTATGTATTGTAAAATTCTTTGATGCAAAATTGAAAGGAATTTTTTTTTATTCATTGTATTCATATTTTCATTTGGTTTAATTTGAAGGCCACTAGTGACAAAAGTGACAAATTCTTTCAGATATTTCAAAAAGGCTATTGTCAAAATAGAGTTTTCAGCCATTATTTCTTTTATTTTACAGGCAGTTTGGAGCCTTTTATACGAAACATCTCCAGGAGACATTGGGTCACTGTATCACGCCAGGACCTTTCTAAATCAGAGATCAGTACCAAAGGACCCAATGAAAAATGTTAATGGATGTGAGGAGTTATTGATGCAGTATTCAGAAGCCCTTACTTTGTGCTTGTTTGAAAAACAAAGAGAGTTTTGTGATTTGAAAATGGAAGACCAAGGGTAAGGTTGATTTTATCTTCTTTTAAGTGTCTTATCTCGTGCACCTTTTTATATAAAAGTACATAGAACAGAAAGATACCTATTCAGCAGAAAAGATTCATTCATCATGTACTTCTATTACTTAGAAACGAGGAGAAAAACAAGGAAGCATGGAATGAAGTATTGGATATTTTGGTTGACACCTTCATACCAGCATTACCATCTGAAGACCAAGAGTCGGCCAAATTAGAATGCCCAAATTGCAAAGATTGGTAAGTGAACTGTTAAAGCTCCTTTCAAAGCTGTTTAGACTGAATCTAAATTTTAAATAGAATAGCCATTAGAAAAATGATCTTTATACAAAACAAGTTATATTATTTAGGCCTTTAACTAAAAATACTTGCTTTCTTTTATTGTTAGTTTTAAATCCAAGAGGACGCTTATTACCCACATGAGGAAAAAAAAGCATTTCAAACCAACATCGGAAGACGAAGATTCAACAACAAACTACCTCAAGAATGCACTGTTTCTTTCATACTTGGCTCACAACTTTAACGATGCTAGAAAGATGGCTGATGGAGAGAGAATATGCAGGCTGTACAAGTACATGACGCTTTACTTCAAAGTTACTGGCAAAGATAAGTATGCTTTTCAATCATTACAATTGGCTGCTCAACTCAATTATCTTTTGCCACCAGCCCTAGCCCATGAATTGAAATGGAACAGAAGTGTAAACAACCAAGGGTTTCCTGACTCCAACGTAGAGCTCGACAGAGAAATTGAGCACCGTAACAAGTATGCCAAAGAGGAGCTAAAATCTTATCTTGGGAAAATCACTGACAAATCGATTGAGAGGTGTAGTAAATCATATTCTATAATGCAACAAGTGATTGGAAACTTTGATAAGATCTGCTTTAGAGATCAACCATCTGGAAAACACACCAGGCCAAGCTGGGAAAAGGATGTGATGGATCTTGTTGGAAAGCTACATAAAGAAAAGGTGTTCGATTGGAAAGGCGGGAGGTTTTTATCAGCATTTCCAAGTGTACCATCAACCTATCTTGATCAGTTAAATATGGCTGATACTGAAAAATGGGTCAGACAATGTCTCAAAAAATACAAATCATGGGACATTTATTCTCATCAACAAGTTTATGTTGAAAATGTGCCAACTGGTTAACCTTATGAAAATGTTATAAATGTGTTATAATGTAAATAATTCATACTTTTTCATTTTTTCTAAATTTTATCGATATGAATAGTTTAATGTGCTGACCAACCCGGAATTTGGAAAAGTAGAAAGGAATAAATTATAATCTATGATTTTGACAGTCCCATTTTAATTTTCATGTCGCTGTTGATTGATTTGGTATTATCTTCAATGAATATACTCTTCATCGACAGCTACTCATTTTGGACTGTGAAAGTCCGAAATGACAAGCTGTACATGGAAGAGTAGTTTATCAGTATAAATTAAGACTGAGTTTGCAGATACTTAATTTGTAGCAAGTAATTTGTAACAAGTTTTTTAATTTGTATATACTATCTGATACCTTTTACTTACTTTTTTGTTTTGTTTAGTTAGTCTTGAATTTCTTATATTACGGTATTTTTAAATACCTTTGCTAAGACCAATTCAGTTCCAAGAAGGAGCAAATTATCTTGGCTTGGTATATATCATGATTTTTTTATATTTTTATTCAAATTTGCAGTCTTACTCACAACACAACACAAATACTTATACTTACCAATTGATATTGTATTATATGTAACAGTTGGTCGACTAAAAATCCAAACTAAAATCATTTTGTAATCCTTCCTGATATTGAAATTCAATTATTTTTAAATAAAAGAATGATAAATATTTTAATTTTTGCGACAACATTTTATTACATTGCTATTTCTTGAATAAGGACCAATAACAATTCTCGTTTATACTGAAAAATGCTCTTTTTAAAATTATTGCAAGTGGTTTGGGTTTATCAGCATTTAAAAACTGATTTGACTGACTAAGCGATTTTGATCTTGACTAACTTATTATAACTTATTTAGAGCTTTTTACTGGTTCGTATTTAACTGTTATAATTATATTTTAATATTAACATTGACAATTTGCTTGTGTCAACAAATCAAAAACCATGTTTCGTACGGTTGTAAATTAAAATTGACTTGGTATATTATTAGTAATTTCTTGATATTGCATTCATTATTCTTTTGTAGCAAACACTTTACTTTTTGAACCATATTATTTTATATTTTATGTTTATGTAGCATAACTATATAATGTATGCATAATATATTTACATCACATAACTTATTTAGAGCTTTTTACCGGTTTGTATTTAACTGTTAATTATATTTTAATATTAATATTGACAATTTATTTGTGTCAAGATAACTTTACACTTGATTGTTGTAATAGCTGACAGTTTAATTGACTTGGTATATCATTAGTATAATTTCTTGAATTTCCATTACTCTTTTGTAGCAAACACTTTAAATTTTTAAACCATATTTTATATTTTTCACCAGTTTATGTTGCATAATGTATATATGCATAATATATTTACATTTTGGTCAACTAAAAGTCCTACGATAAAAAGTAATTTAAAATCCCTCTTTGAATATCGAACTTTAGAATTCTACAAACTGCCAAACTTTTTAATAAATGTCTTTTTAAAACCATTTGAATATTGATTGCTCTCAACAAAATATGTATCCATCAGCTATTTCTTGGATAAAATGTATATAATACATAAAATACTGATTGACTTGCAGAAATATTTAAAATAATCTTTGGAAAGATTTTTAAACCATTGTATATAACTAAATTGTGAGCAGTTATCTTTGTTAATGTTATTTAGGGAACATTTTGTAGATTTTTTAGAAATTTTGCACATGTAAATTTTACCTTAAAAAAAGACATCAAACAAAATAAATTTCTCAGTTCTTTGTTTACTAAAATAAACACTTATCTTAAAACTTATCAATGTTAGGTTATGTACAATTTGGGTATTGGCTTCACAATGTTAAAATCAGTATATAAATACTTATAGCCTTGGAGAGGTGCCATTTTGGAGATGCAATTTTCAGATAAAAATATCAGTCGGCAATCCGGTCAAATTTTGAAATACAGTATATACCAATTTAAGTTCTGTTTGATTTCTGAAAAGTCATAGAATTTGTCAAAACTTTCGAATAAGTATATACAAACAACAAATGACAAAATTTTTTCTAGATTTCTTCACCATAATATTGTAACATTGAACATAGGAAATCCAAGAGTTTTCAAATCAAATATTTCTTTATCCAGGAGGAATCCTTCTTTCCCCTTGCTCTCCACTTTGATAATGTGATGGTGGAAAAATGAGCACCATCAATAAAATCAGAAAGCAACGAAAAACTCACCAGACACTCCTTTTTCCCCCTTATTCCCCTCCATGCCTTCCCTTGCATTGGTTCTCATCTATAGACCTTCTTTTGCAGATCAATCATCACAAAGTCATGTTGAATAATTAAAAACTCCAGCATTAAAACAATAACACACATGGAGTACATAATTAGTAAAACAGTGTAATAAATTTTTCTTGTCATTGTTTTGATGCCGGAGTTTTTAATTACCTATTCAACATGACATCGTGATCTGCAAAAGGTCTATCGTATGACTAGTCAGCTAAACTTAGCAGATTTGCCAATGCTTTGCTGCTTATATCGTTCCAAAATCTCACGGTTTCCCTGCATCTGCAACCATAAATTCATCAGTAGCCTCTATAAAATTTGAACAAGCTGTCTAAATAAAACCTAGATTTTATTTGAATCCCACCATTCACCTGGTGTAGAAAGAGTGTATATGTTATTTACCATTAATTCCAGTCAGTCAGAGGTTTTCAAAATCCAGGATTAGATCCATATAAACTTTCCTCCATTTTAAAACACCTGACCTGAGTGAAATGTTTACATTACCCTTTTCAAGTTTATGGATAGCGATCAGCCTCGTCTCTTCCATTTATGCTATGCGCCCCCCTGCGTTTTCGTAAAAATTTCCTAAAACGCAAAAGTTCATTCATTTCGACACCGCTGAAATCTAGCAGTGCGAGATTGGAGCTTTAGTATAGCCGTTTTTTCCTTCCTGGCGTTTTGCTCCAGTCGGGCTTTCAGCCTCTCCCGCCGACAAATTTTCTTCCTACGCTTACCTAACTCCTACGCTCACTTTTCCCGCGTGATACCGTTCCAGCCCGACTGGCGTGCCAGTCTATAAATAATCTTAGGAGTGAATTTTTGATCTGTCAAAGAATTAAAAGAACCAATCGTCTTTGGGGCGGGTATGTATGAGGTTGATCTACTCTTTAGCCAAAGGATGAGCTTAAACATAAAAGCATGGTAACTTATAATATTTCATTCATCCTCTAATTTAATACGACGGTTAGAGCGAAGTTTTCGCTCAAATTATTTGTGTCATATCACAGCACAAAAAAGAGGACGGAATGCGTCCGCCGCTACCTCGCTAAAAATATCTGGGAATGATATGAAGTGTCCGACCGTTGTTTCCTTGTGAAATTATACGAAGTAAGTAGGTATCCTCGCTAAGAAGGTCCACAAGTGGAATCAAAATGGTAGCCTATGTAGCGGTAAGAAATTTTTTTAAAGAGAGATCAACAAAACAGTCACAGGTCAAATTTTAAAGAGAGATCAACAAACAGTCAAAGGTCGGACATCGGAGCTTCACGCTACCAAGAGTGTACAATCACCACAATAGTATGCATTTAATTTTAACTGTTTTTTAGTACCATCAAGGGGTGATACTTTGCATTACTCTGCCTAGACGGGAGGGGGCAGAGATTCCAAATCAGGGCGCACGTTTTGATTGGTTCGTGTTCTATTTTTTATAAAAAGTAAACAAACGTATGACGTCAAACAGTCATGTCAACTTCATAAAAAATAAGAATGTCTTATGTCCTCCCTCCATGAAGGAGAAACTTCAAATGAATTCCTTATATATTTTGCTTCTTTTATGCTCTCTGTAGAAGACTGCACTCC
>JAUJPO010053004.1:0-14823 GCA_032270745.1 Tiaropsis multicirrata
AAATTTTGGCCCTTAAAATAATTTAAGATTTTTTATGTAACTTATCACGTTCTTATAAAGAAACGTTCCCAGTCTTAATTTGAAAAGAACCTTTGAGATTCTTAATGTTTCTTTTTTTGGTACTTCAGGCACTTTCATAAAATAGAAAAAAAGAACGACAAATTTCAAAATGAACGACAAATTTTAAATTTCGCGATAGTTCGGGCCTTTAGATATAAATTTTCGAAAATGTTTATTTTGGATAAAATTTAGAAGTATCTACTGGACTCCAAAGAAATACAAGGATCCAACTGGTAAAAGATTTATCATAGCCTCTATATATCTTTAACCAGGACCTCAGTTTACTGGCATTAATAAAAGCTAACTATTAAGCTACAAATTTACATTTTAAAAGAATCTCTTAAATAAATATAAATTATAAACATGTGTAACCTAACCTAACAACATTGTGTTTGCCACACCAAAAAGATTATCTCATAAAGATTTTGGTCATTGAAATTTGTCATACCCGCACACACCTACACGTTTTTTATAAGCATAACACTTGTAAGCATATTCAGGCTCAAAAATTGCAAAAACTTTAAGCATTACCTAAGCACATACCGAGCCTCAGTTTACCAAATTTTAAAAGATTGAACTAGCTTTAATTTCAAAATCTGCCAGAGAAAAGATCGGAAACAACTGATTTAAAGATTTTACAGTCATAAATAGGTAATAAATGACAAGATAATTTACACATTATGTAGATTGGAGTTATAAAGTAAAAAATGTTATGGGATGCAAATCAGACTCTCTCAAAGCAGTTCCAACTTTTTTGCGAAGTCAAAGTCAAAGTTCGAGTTAGCTTTTAGCCTGTACCAAAACCCTACTATTCTAATGTAGGTGACGATAGTAGGGTTTGTTACGTCGAGAAGGATTTCTTGTGCAACATAATTTTCGAAAAACCTTTGTCATGGAGTGCAATGTTTTGATTATTACGTATCAAGCCAAGGCAAGTCTAATTCCCTTGAGGAATGTTTCTTGAAAAAATAGATTTCATTCTAATTTTTTAACGACCCATACAATAAAAAGTGATTCTCAAGTTAATTGTTTTGAAATTAAAATGCATGCAATTCAATAATAATTTACATGAACAATACAAGCTTACACGAATCAAAATGAATTTCAAAAGCTCTCTCTCCCTCTCTGGGTTTTCTAGAAACACAAGAAAATCGACTCGACGTTACAAACCCTCACACGGAAAGATTTTTTAAAAATCGACCCAAAGTGCGGGTTCGATACATGCTAGGACCGGCGTTCTTTGAGTGTCTATTGTTCCAATTGTTATTTTCATTTTATTTACGTCATTAAATAACTCAAACAATACATTTCGAATGTTTCGAACAAAACTAATATTAGAGGAGATGTATGCAGCCTAATAATAGAATGACATATCAATCATGCTGGTAACTGTTTAAAGTATTTGAAACATATCCACCTCCAGTCTCACAAGCAATGAAAACTACTCGACTGATCAAAAATTTTGCTGGGTGCAAAACAAGGACATCTCTTTCTACAACGTGTTGAAAGCATTGACCCAATTGATTATTGTCAATATAACTGTCAACCTTTGCACTCTCAAGGCAACCTTTCATGTCCGGTGTGAAAAGGGTTTGAGCCGTAGGAAGTAGCTTCTTCATCACCATCACGACACTGTCATCTTCCTCAGTACAGGCGTAAAACAGCACGATTCCGTATTTGACTTCATGTCCATCGTAGTATGAAACCATATAACTGTTGGAATTGCGCTTGTATCGATAAGAGTAGCTATGAAAAACATTGTTTTTATAAAAGATTCGTTCGCAAAATGAACTGAAACGAGTCCTCAAATTATCTGGAAGAGGTCGTGCTAAATCGGGGACTGTGGGTATCGCTGTACGAACAATACCATAAAAGCATATTTCATCTGCCATTGGTGTTTTATTCGCACTCGACACTGATGTTATATCATGGGCAAGCATTTTGAATTGAAGATCCTCAATTTGATCAGCAATCTCCCTTACATTCTGTAAGAGACCAATATTTGAAACCATTTGTGGCACAATCCCCCTTGTTCCATGGTACTGTCGTTTAATGGACGCTATGAAACCTTCAAATACAAAATTTGACAACAGGACTAACGAGCATCCATGCTGTCTTCTTTGATCAGCAAGGTGTATCAGCGCATGGTTGGTGAATGTTTGCGACCGATCACCGTACAAAAAGACATCTAATCGATGGTACTCCTCCATCATTTCTTCTGCGAGACAGATTTCTCCCTCGTTGGTAGTGTCTTTGTTTAGTAACTGATTTGCGGTAACAAAAAGACCCAAATGACAAAATATTTCATCTGGAACATGCGATTTTAACACTGGCAAGAGAACATGAAGTAGCAACACTTGTAAAAATCCTGCTTTTCCTTTTCGTATTATTTTTTCGCTAATGAAAGTGACTTTTTTACCAAAATCGTGTGGATACTTAACATTTTCCAAAAGTGTGTTCATCTCTTCTAAAGAGTTTTTGCTCACAAAGCCACGAGCGGAAAAAATATGACGGCACAATTTTCTTTTCAATTCTCCTTCTAGACTCAAATGCATGTAATCAAATGGTATTTCCTTCGGGATCCTTTGAATATCTAATACCACCGATCGACCTTTAACACCAAAGAACGAATCGTTGTTCTGTTCTGCTGCTTCTGCATGTAAACAAAATTGGTCATGTTTTCTTAGCTCGGGCTTTTCCCATTGATGAGGGTATACTCTTACGAGTGTTCCATTTAAGCTCTTTCCTGGATGCAGACAGACAGGACAACCAAAGCGACCATTAAATTGTTTGATATTGAGGGAGGAAGCTCTTGCAGGTAGGTCTGCAAGACTAGCTTCAATTTTGACAAAGAATGTTTCCTCCTCATTTATAATCATTACGGTAAACCCAAACTGCATTAATCTTTTAATTTCTCTCACGAAATGCAATTGAAATAAATCGAAATTAGGTTTTTGGTTACCATACCATATGCCACACACAATAATATTCCTCAACGCAAATCTGTATTTCTTGGGGACTTCGACAATGAAAGCTGTCATCAGCCAAATATCCAAAGTTTTTGATTTGATGGTGGGGGCTCCATCTATATGCCAAACTAACGAAATACTAAAACGATTGATACCTAATTTTGATCGATAAACTTCACCATGTGCTGTACTGGAAAAGGAACCGCGAACACCAGCTTGATCTTTGAACGTCATAACATCCTCGCTATAGCCTAAAATTTGATTAAAAAGAGATCGTTCATTAGAAACTTAAGATCGCAATAGCACACCATGGAGTATCTAGAAATAGACATCAATTTTTCTGTTTGACTGAATTTCAATCCCAGCGTTAATTTCTAGTGCACATTAATTACCACTCAATGAAAAGAAAATGTAATAGAATTTACAAATTTTCACTTCTTCACATATCATGAACTTTTAAACTCCTCCTTCCAAGATGTCACATATATAACCAACTCTTTTATTGGGGTAAAATTACAGTTCTCGGAAAAGCTTCATTGTCAATCAAGACAGGAAAAAATGAATAATTAACCGGGGTGAAAATTAATCTTCATACGTTAGAACATGAATGAAATTCACGGTGAGAAAATCATTCACGTTCCAATGTGTGGAGAGCAGTTTTCAAACCCGTACCACATGATATTCTCTTTAAAATAAAAGTCATTTACCAATAAAACAATTAAAAATCTTACATTTCACTACTTTTTGAAGCTGCTTTTCGATATTAAACGTAAAAAAGTTCAAAGATTGGTTGTTCTTTGAGCCGTTATATTCACAGTTTTCATTTGTGCATACGTTTTTTTGAAGTTGGCTGTGGCATTCTTGACAAAGTTGAAAATGATTTGTTTCATGTTCAAACATTTTTGTCACTTGGTTCAGCTTGTAGGAACTTGGTGGACAGCAATTATTTACTGGAAGGACATGTCCGAAAATCCTCAATAATTCATCCACAGCTTTGTTGGATAAAGAATGCTTAATTGCAAATACTTTTAGTAGATAACTAAAAGATTGGACAGTACATCTTGAATTTTCATATAAAGGTTCGGGTGCAATTTCTTCATTTGCATCTACCTCTTCTGGTATTGAATGGTCTGAATCCGAGGAGTCAGTGCTGCTGAGACTTTCAAGGGATGTATCAGAATCACTTGAGGCATTGTTTTCATCACCAGCTTGTTCTGTAAAAAAAATAAAGCAATATGTAAGATACTCAATACATGAACTGGCATTTTGCACTTATTAGAGGAAGTAACGTTTGCATTTTTGGTATAATTTTCTCCAAAAATCTAAAAAGAAATTAAGAATTTATTTTAACAGAATGAAACAACTAGATACCAGGGAGAAAGTATTCTTCTTCTAATGATATATTGTCTGAATCATCTCCGGATGGACCATTCGACATATTGACATCATTTTCTCTAAAAATAAAAACGGTTTATCTCCGATAAAAATAAAACCATGAGTGAATATTTCACTTTAAAATATTGAGTGTACAATGAAATCAAAGTTGCAAAATACAAAGACGCCAGGCGACAAGGGTAGAAAATTCATGCTGGATTATATGATTTACACTGGAGTCAATAAGTATTCATTAGAGCCCCAATTCATTAGAGTGCCAGGTTCGCTAAAAGGACTATTCAACTTTAAGAATGCATCTATTGATATTAAGGCTCCAAAAATTTTTGTTCACATAATAAAAGTACGTCAGCTTTATTGTTCATGCTTATGGCACAGTAATGTGTGATCACACATACCTGTAAGTGTGATCATAACAAGCTTCCAAAGGTTCCGAAGAACTCTCACTAAGAGTGCGGTGTCGATGACGAGTATGGTATTGGAAATCACTGGAAAAAAGATATTTGAACTATAATTTTGAACCATGAGTTTGATGTATGATGACTTTGATTTAGTTCAAGAAAGTTCAATTATGTTTGCCAATCAGTTTGATTAAAAAATTCAAAAAGTGTTGTGCCGAAAAACTTTCATCACCTGTAAAAAGTACAAAAAACAGATTTTTCTGGTCTGTGAATTGTAAGCTAGAAATGAAAATTCTCATTGTTTTAAAACAAGTCTAATTATGATTTCCAACTTTTAAAAATAAAAGACCAGCAGAGTCTGTCATTTACATTTGGAGGTGATGAAAGTTACCTCTTGTTGATGAAAGTAACCCCAGTGTTGACGGTTTCAAGGCATCATGGCCAATAATCGATAAAGTTCGATACAGAAAAATGATCGATAGTAATTGATGATAATCGATAATAATCGATATTAAACGATGACTAATCGATAGTTAATCAATGATTAATTGATACAAAAAAGTTATTTTCCATCGATTAACATCAATTACTAATTGATGATAAAACTTACGTTCTTATCGATTATGTATCGAATACGTATGGATTTACTTATTATCATCGATGATCACCGATTACTACAAACATCGATAAGGCGTCAATCACAAATATCTTAATTTCACGTCATTTCACATTGAAAATGTGAGTAGGTCGGTCGGTCGGTCGGCAAAAAAATTGTCAGAAAATTTAAATCTGACTGTAAAAAATCTTCTTTGGAAATGTCAAAGAATGAAAAGTTTAGCGCTCTATGCAAAGAATAAAAAATGGCTTGGATCACTTTTTGTTTATAATCTAGAAAGTGAGCGTAGATAAATGAGAGGAAATAAAAAATCCGGCAATTTTACCGACTTCCTGACTTTATTTTTCTCAAATTTTTTTAGTCGGTAGGATGACACGAAAGGAAGATTATTTATTTGTGATTGTGCCTAAAATTGACATCATCGATTGGCCACATGCGTCTGGCATTTGAACCAATCACACTGCACGCACTTCTAGTTAAAATTGTGAGCGTTCTATTAGGTTTAATTTAGTTCAGTCATTAAACTAATTAAGTTCAACGAGTTCGATTAAAAAATAGGTTTGATTTATAGCTCGGATAAACAGGCCTGATCTTACTGGACTCCAGGTGGTGTCAATCGAACAGTCCGATTATTGAACTAATCGAACTTAATCGAACTAATTGAAGATAGCTGTTCGATTATCGAACTGAATCGAACAGTAATCGAACTGGTAAAGTACGATTAAGTTCGATCAGTGTGATTCAGTTCGATTATAGTTTGAGTCAGTTTGATTATATATAGTTTGAGTCAGTTTGATTATAGTTCGAGTCAGTTTGATTATAGTTCGATCAAAATTGGTTCAATAAGTGCGCTTTACTTGTAAAAGGAAGAAATTTTCGCAAGGTTTTGTGACATGGAGATATCGCAAAATTGCGCGCAAATTTTAGAATGGAGAATCAGACAGCAACTTGATAAACTGCATAAAAGCTGGAAACGAAATTACAAATACCGTATTTCCTCTTTTTAGCGCCGCCCTCTAAAGAGCGCCGCACCTAAAACCTCGAAAATTTTAAGAGCGCTGCAGCGCTTAAATTAAGCCTTAATTAAGGAAATACGGTAAATAAAAACTTTCCTTGTAACAGACATAGTATGTATATGCGTATTGCGGGATCAAGATCGCCAAAACCACGACAGTTTCTGCCCTTAAAGAACCAGCGGCCTTGGCACAATAAAATTATAATTACCTTTCACCACTGCTGCAAGATTCTGAATCTCCATCATAACTGGATAATAATGATGAATTCATTACTAGTTTTCAAAGTTATGATAATATCATTTTGGTCTGACTTGAATGATGGAGTGTGCTGTGGAGTGGTTTATCCAGGCAGTCTGGATCAATTGGAGTACTAAGATCTCTTAGTATACTCCAATATAACATGTGTAATAAGATCCGAACTCGTAGGTAGTATGCAAAGATATCGGCGATCTCTTAGTATACTCTTATCGAATCTCCGGCTACCATTTTGAGAATTGTCCCGATTTTCCCTGATTTTCCCCGTTTTCCCAACTTTCACGCGCGTGTTTTGAAACTATGAAAATGGGATCCGTGTACCCTTTTTAATCCTGGTACTGAAGCAGTGAAGAATTCAGAAAACGAAGTTAAAATTTCAAATCAAAGAACCAGATCAATTCCGAATAATAAGATGTCGCAAAATAAACAACGCTCTTCCAAAAGATTACAGGATGGAGGAAACGTCAATGTTCCTGCAGGTTAGTGGAGTTTTATGTCATGTTTCTTTATTCTGCAATTGTCCAGGGCAGGGCGCAGACCTCCAGTGCAGGGTGCTTGGTCAGGGGATTCAGGATTGGGATGTGCCATTGTAGTTTAAGAAAGGGACTTTGTCAGTTCTCAATTTTTGAATTTGGTCAAATTCTTTTACAGCTTTTTTAGTGCTTTATTTAGGCAAATACACGAAGTTCAGGCAGGACACAGGGGCAGGATTTCAATGTTTTAATTTTTAATTGGGGGCAGCCAATCATGCTCTGAAAACTTGTTGGGTCCATGTGGGGCATGTACTCAAATACAGTAAAACAACCATGTGTCCCAGACCGGTTTTAATTGACCCGAGCTAAGGGGTACATCACTTCCAAAAGTGTGTTTTTGGGATTATGAGTTTTTTAAAAGGGGGACTTTTTAAGATTTTTGGGATTTCTGGGATTACGACCCTGTCAATGCACCAAACTGTCCAGTGTATATTTTTGTCGGTTGTCAAAAAGTATCCCTTAGCCCCACCGGACAGTGTCCGATGTTATATTTTAGAGCTTCTGGACACCAGACATTTTGTTTCCAAAAATTAACCCCTGCTGAACACATTGGATTTTGTATTTTTCTATCTATTTGGTTGAGTTGCAGGAAGCTTACAAGCTCATTTTTGCAACTATAGACACTTTATGACTAGTGTCATGTCAGCACCTTGAATTCCGCATGGGTTGACCCGGGCGAAGGTATGTTCACTTGCCAAGTGAACCGCAGAGTATTGGACTTTGTCCAGTGTTGGGATTCCCTAGTAGTAAAAAGTGTTCACATCTGACATTGGACTTTCACATGTCCGGTGTTTGTGAAGTCCAGTGCACCAGGAGGGTTGTCTTTTGATTTTTTATGGGATTTTTGGAAAAGTGACCCAAATAATTTACCCCTTGAATTGACCGATCAAACTTTTTTTTTAATTGACCTTAACAACTTAAGTTTGATTAAATAATTGGATTTTTATATTTTCCCTGAAATTGCAAGTGTTCAATCAGTTCGATGAGCCTGAAATAATCGATTGGTTCTATTTCTCATTGAATTTAATTGATCAACTCCTAGTTAAACTAATTTTTACTAATTTAATCAAACTTTAATTGATTGACTAAATTAGACATGTCTTGATTTGCATCAGAAAAGATGTGCATAACAGAACTTTATAGACGATATCTAATGTCTTCCTCTGCTCCGATATTTTTCGATTGTGTTGCATTAAGAAATTTTATTTTCAGATTTTCGTATTTTGGTGTTATTCGAAGAAGAAGCAAAGTATGACATCCTTTCATCGACCAACTCAAAAGCATTTTTTCACAAAAAGATAGGTGCTATGGTTAAACTGAAAGATAGAAATGGAACGTATCAAGCCAAAATTGTTTTTACAGGTAACTTTTTTCAATTAACATATAGCATAACAGTGTCACTGCCTGGTACAGTTAGTTACAATCAGATTTTCTGTATACATACATTATCACTACACTTTGTCAATAACAAGGGTTGGTTTTTTGGTAAATGACTTGATAAGTTTTTGGTAAGCTACTCTATGATCTGTAATAGACTAGGGTCTGAAATGAGTGGGGTGGGGTAGTATTTTTTTCAAAGCAAATTGCAAGGGTTTTAGAATAAAAATTTTCAAAGGTAGATAAGTGAGGGAAGGCTTTTCAATAAGACGCAAGCGACCGATCTCGCGCTTGGTAAAGCGCTGGTCAGTTTTGTATGGTGAGCAAAAAATCATTTGCATCAATTATATTTTTATACAAAAAACTGGACACTATTTTTATTCAACAGCTATTCAAATTTTGTGTACAGAAGATATTTACAATGAGGCGCCTTTATCAAAAAAAATCTACGAAAGAGAACAGAAAAATTTTGTAACATTCTAAACATTTCGTTAAAAGCAAACTTTGAAATCTTCAAATTGCAGGTTTAAAGAAAAATAAACAAAGGAAAGTTTGTTTCAATTTTGAATTGCGCTTTAAATTTGACTTGTAATGCATCTATATAAACTATGTCTCTAGTCTAAACTGGGAGCGTTTCCGTTAAAATCATGCATACTAAAAGTGATTTTCGCAAGCGATTTTACCAGAATTTTTGTGCGTGCTACGTGCGTGTAATTCTGCTACTTGATCGTTTTGTCGAACCTACTTTTTTCTTCCTGGAAAAGCTAGGAGGGGTGCAATGAGAATGTCCTGGGTAGAAAATTTTCAAAAAATTTAATTAGCGGATGGGTACACCCTCAATACTTACTTCATTGCATGAAAATTGTGTGGTCATTTTGATTTTGCATTGTTTTTGCCAACAATGCATTTTGCTGCATTTTAGTTTTGCGGTGGAAGAGAAAATATATTTTGTGGCATTTTATTTTCTTGGTTTTCTGCCTCAGCTGCAAAACCGCAAAATTTTCATGCAACAAAGTATTTTCTCACAACTGAATAGTTTCATTATTGAATTTTTATTGTAGGCTCTCATGAAGAATGCAGTGAGGAGAGTGATCGTCTTGAAAATATGATTCGTCATGACAGGAACGAATCAGCCTATCATGGAAGTGGTATGTCTATTCTCATTTGTTTTTATTTTGTGTTTTCCTCACTTATATATTTTTCTCTCAAGGAACTTGTTGGTTTTAGAACGGAATATGCTATCATCGGTACACATTTTCTGCATTTTCATTGTTAATGAGATACAAAGGAAACAATAGCTGTAGTAACAAGTCTGAAAAAAAGTCATCTGATAATTTATAAAGATAAATTTGTCAAAAGATAAACAGATAACTTTGAAATAGAAACCCCCCTTGAAAAAAGCTTTAAATTTTTTCAAAAAGAATTCACTCGTGCTCTACCAGAGGGGATAAAGGCATAACATTTCATGTATTTTATGTATTAGGTAATGGAAGTGGATCTGAATCAGAATCTGAGCCAGAAGATCAAAATAATGATGATGATGTTGTCAAATCAAGTGACGTTGAGAGCGATGGAAGTGTAGCAATAGGTAACAAAAATATGTCACAAATCAACTATTTCACATTGATTTTTTTACATGTAAAGTTTTGTTTACATTTTTAAAGTTTGAATGTAAATTCACAAAACATGGGGATGTAGGATATAATAACTTTTGGTAATTTGTAACTTTTGACCTTGTCCCTTCTTTCACAACTGGTTTCTTCTGATAAAACCCTTGTACAGAGCACTTTAAGTAGCAAGAATTAGTTAAATATGACGTCATCATTGATGACGTCACAATACTTTGAACTTGAATATCTCTTAATTGCTTTGTTCAATTCGCCTCAAATTTTAACCAACGATTGCTCTTGATGTGAACCCAATTATTCAAATTTAGAAAAATATTTTAAAGTTTGATGACGTCATCACAAATTAGGAATAACTAATTTTTGCAATTCTTTGCTGACGTCATCAAAATTTTGTGAAATTTTTGTTTTCTTAGATGGAATTTAGTAAAATGAATCACAGGTCAAAATTTGAAATGAATTGAACCAGGAGATATTCAAGTTTAAAGTATTGTGACGTCATCAATGATGACGTCATATTTAACTTATTTGCAAATTACTCGACTTTGGCTGAAAAAACAATTAGGGCACAACCGGTCGACAAAACTTCAATATAGTGGCCACCTTTTTCAGTTATTCTTTTCAGTTTTTTCCACCTGCTAATGGATGCGAAAACTTATGGTAATTTTTGCAGTTATTTGGACATGCCATAAGTTGCCCGAGCACCCTGAGTGCATGAACATTTTCTGGAAGGCCTATTGGATAACGTAAAAAAGAACAGTATTCAATTTTTTGAAAGAATCTTCAACAAAATTGATTTCTACATTATGAACTTTTTAGAAATATCAAGAGAACAAGAAAGATTAAAAGCTGCACTACCTAATACCTTGCCTGGGTTGAGTTCAAATGTGAGTAATACTGAATTAAACCTTTGAATTTATGAATGGTTTACACATTTTTAATGAGCATAAATAACGCTCATAAGTATATCTAGGCTGAAATCTTGCAAAAACTTAAGCATTGCTTAAGCATATACTAAGTCTCAGTTTGCCAAATTTTAAAAGATTGAACTCGCTTTAATTTCAAAATCTGCTAGAGAAAAGATTGGAGACAATTGATTTGAAGGTTTTACAGTCATAAGGTCATAAATAACAAGATCATACAAACAATGTAAATTGGAATTTTCAGGCAGGAAATGTACACCACTACATGAGCATAGCATAAGCATATTTGAGGCTCAAAAAATCGATTTTTCTAAGCATAATGAGGCTTGTAAAAAATGGCTAGTTTTTGTGTTAATGCTATGGTTAAGCTGAAGCTTTGTTTTCTATTAATAAGCCCCTGAAAGATTATGTTAAGGGAGGAGACAATCCGCATCGACACTATCTTATAACAGAAATAATAACCTATCTTGCATTCTTAATTCAGGTCGAATTCTCAAGAATTGGGTCTCAAAAGGTGGTTGATCTCTCAAGAAATCGATCTCAACAGGTAAGAAAAGGAAAGAAATTTTTTTTGGCAGATAAATCATGCAATTTACTGAATTAATTAAAGTCTTTATTTGCAAAATGAATCCCCCCAAAAAAATTACTACCGCAGTTTCAAGCGTGAATTTAATTTTAGGGGTCGAATCTCAACAGGCAAGATTTTTTATGATTCGTGACATTTAATTTTGCGGTTGACACCCAAAACCGCAACATTGAATGTCGCAAAGATTTATTCCCTTAAGGTACTTAGTGACAGAAAGTGCTAGTAATACTGTTTTTATTTTAGAAAACACCGACCTCATCAGGGAAACGAACATGTGCATACCCAATTGTAAGTTTCGTATTATTTTTTATTTGCCAAGCTTTTCCAAACTTCAGCAATCATCAGGCTTTATAAAAGATTAATTATGCTTTTGTAAAGTATTCTCAATATTTAATGATTTTCACACACAAATTTTCACATTTTCATAAATTTTTGATTTTAATTAAAAAACTTGTTTGCATCTCTTAAGGAGAAAGAAGGAGAATCAAGCAAAAAACATCAAAGTCCTCAGGTACTTATTAGATAGATACCTTAAGGGAACTAATTTTGGCGAGCAGCTAAATTTTTTAAAACTTTATTTTGGTGAATGGCACATTTTTTTAAAATTTTGGCGAATGACTGGGAAAATTTTCTCTTTCCTGCTTTATTTTGATCATTTTTGGTAAAATAAGGGGGTAATTTTGAAATATCTAAATCTTTTTAATTTTGGCGAGGGAAAGACACATTTAATTTTGGCAGGAACTTATAATTCGCCAAAATTAGTTTCCTCAAGGTATTTATTTATTTTTATTTTTGGTTGACGTTTAAAACTTCTTCCTGTGGTTGTTAGATTAAGGTTTTTCTCAAAATGATTTGGACGCAAGCCCTTAAAGTATTGTGGCTTTAGCGATTTTTTGCCGTTTAGTCCTTAATTTAGAATTTTAGTTTAAAGTGGCTAGGGAAGACTCGTGAATATTAAAACTTCTCTTATTTCAATTTCAATTTATTCTATTTTATTCAGCAATTTTTGAAACGAGCCATTTCACAAAATGTTCAAACAAGCACGCCGACTGCGAAAAGCACATCAAAAGATGACAGAAGTAATGTGAGTGTTAAAAATTTTGCCGCATTTAATTTTCTTCATCACTCAAATTTATTATGATTAAAAAGTCTTGGAACAAGGCGCTATTGGCTTAAAGTAAAAACAAAATCAAGGTTTTCTATTTTTGAATTTTGATAATACAATCATTCATAGGGAATATCTTTTTCAATAGGGCACAATGGTCGATGTACTAAAAGAAATTTTGGCTCAGCAGTTCAGAACCAACGAGCTTTTACAAGCCATTTTAACAAAGGTTTTTTTTTGAAAATTGCTGGGGGCTGAGGAAATACCTTAAAGGAAGAAATTTTGGCAGATTTGGCCAAAATCCGCCAAAATTTCTTTTTTCCGCCATCCGCCAAATTAAATTCCCGCCATATTTAATTTATATTACGTACCGCCAAATTTCGTCCTATTTTATGCTTCAAAACTGGTTTTTGTCCGATTTTGCTATCATTTTCGTCCCTAAATATACCGCAACCGCCAAATTAAATTCCCGCCAAAATTTCTTCCTTTAAGGTAGCTAAAATACTGGGGGTGTGTCAAATACAGGGAAAAAAAATAATTTTCACATATTTTCGTTCACTTTCGGAAGGTAACTTATTGTACGCAGTTTGAAAACATATTTTGGTATTTTATGGAATATCTTGGGAACTTTAGCACTCTAATTAAAGATTCAGCGTGGCTGTTCTCAATTTTAACTACAGAGTTACTGAAGGTTGAATCTTTTCTGTGATGGGTGAGGGCTTTTTCTTCTAGGTCCCCCTTAAAAATTGCTGGGGGCTGGACCCCTCTGCATCCCATGCCTGTTCTTACTGATAATGGCCCGGTTTTTTTCTCGACAGAACCTTGAGGAAACCACTTCCAGCAACGAGCTGCCTCCTGGAAATTATGTGAGGGGTTGAAATGAAATGAAACATATGCTTACTCGGTTGTTTTTTATTTTGAACTTTCTTAGGGCCTTGTCATATGGAAAAAGTCAACCCGGCAAAGCAGGCTGGCTCGGCTTGCCGGGATCTCACTTCCCTTATAAACTTCTCTTAAAAAACAAAACCATCATATGGAAAACAAGCTGGCTTTTTCATATGATAGCAAAACAAATCCAACTCGGCTAGCCGAGCTAGCCCACCTCCGTATCATAGGGGCCTTAGATCTTAACATCAGAGATCTATAAGTCAAAACATGGGAAACCATCCCATCATCTTAAAGTACTCTTCCAAGGCTATACAGCCTAGTAAAAAATTTTCCTGAATTGGTAAACTCTGCGTTTTATTACCTTTTTTACTTAAACCTCAGGTGTTGGAAGATGGAACTGACTTGAGAGAACTTAAAAGGCCTTACCAGCCGACAAAATATGGAATAATACTTGCGAGAAAACTTTGGTCAAAACGGGTGCTCCAGACAGGGATCATGGAGCCGCAAAAACCAAACAAGAGGAAATTGACTCTTGATCCGGCGAAAGTGAAGCTGATCAAAAGTAAGACTCGATTTTATTTTTTGTCACTCTCTTCTGCTCTCTTATTGATTGTTTTTGTTACTGCTTGTTTGTTGGCACAGTAATAAGTTTTTCCTTGATACGAAAATATTTTTACAGAGAATTTTAACCTTCGCTGTTTGAATAAATCGAATGCTCTAACCTTTCTAGCCTGTACCAAACCCGCACATCGGAGCAATTTTTAAAAAGTCTTTTCGTGTGAGGGTTTGTAACGTCGACTCGATTTTCTTAGATTTAATAAGAAGCCATTAATTTGAGAATCATTTTTTTACTGCATGTGTCATCAAAAACATAGAATGAAACCATTTTGATCGAGAACTACTCCTAAGGGAATAAAACCTTTGATACTTAATAATACAAACATTGCACTCCATGACAAAGGTTTTTAGAAAATCATGTTGTACAAAATATCCGTCTCGACGTTACAAACCCTACTACCTTAAGGGAAGAAAATTTCGCGGGAAGAAATTTTCGCGGCATTTAATTTCGTGGTTCAG
>JAUJPO010053015.1:0-29302 GCA_032270745.1 Tiaropsis multicirrata
CCAAATATAACCCTCGCCAAGCAAAATTGCCCTTCGCCTCTATACGGCGAAGAGCGGCATATTCTGGGACAGAAGAACTTTCGACTATTTAGCATCCTCTATAAGAAGCACGTTTCGTTAGAGGATGAGATCAGCCCTAACGTAGGGTCCATTTTTCATAACCCGGCGGCACACCCCCGTCGGCCCATAAGGTCAGTACCCGCTTTGATTTCATGCACAGAAGGAATATCATACTTGCATAAATTAACTACAATATCTTACCTGCGTTAATATTTTCCTTTTTATTGGTTCGGTACGTCGCACGTGGCGTTGGAGTTGTGGTGATCGTGCGATCCGGGTGGTAATTTGTCAATTTCTGTGATAAATCGTTTAATTGTTGCGCCATCTGCTCCATAAGAAGATTTGTTGGTTTGCTGGTCGTTGAGATCACTAAGAATGAAACGAAAATATGATGTTGAAGTTGTAATACACAAAGTAAATAAGAATATAAGGCTTCGATGCCAAAAAATTAAGAACATCTTAAGAACAATTGCGATTTGGAGGCTTTGGAGAATAAAGTATAGAAATAGGAACAATTTTCATTTTTGATTATGAATTATATTACATGAATTAAAAGACTTAATTATGAACATTTTAAGAACATTTTAAGGTTTGAAACCAACAAAGCTTAAGAACATTAGAATTTTAATGTTCTTATAAAAATAATTGTAGAGTCAGTAAACACAAAATGTTATTAATTTTGACGTCACAGCATCTGACATAACTTTTTAAATAAGCAGAAAATCACCAAAAGGATCCGAAAGTACATTAGTACAAAATATAACTGCCCTCTTAATCCCACTCAATGCTTTTGAAAGTGGTCTGTTTGGCATAATGGTATTTTGGTAGCAAAAAGTGACCTTATTTACACCAACCTTGAAAGGAAGGAGCACATTTGTAAAAGCCTACAGACCTTCTGTAAAACAAAATCATTTCAATGTCAAAACAATATTGAAAATACGTGATTTGGAGTATTTTAACTGATGAAGCGTTTTAAAATACCTTTTCGGACAAAAATAATTTAGTCCGACGAAAAAGAAGCTCAAAAGAAAAGGTTTTTTAGGCTCAAATTTGCGTTTTTTTGTACAAAAGTGACGAAAATATTTGTGGGTGAAGAAAATTCTGTCCGACGAAAAATTAGTCCGTCATTGATTTGTCCGATAAGGTACACACCTTTCTCTGATTGTTCAATTTTTTCATGTTTCATATTTTGTTTCATTACTGTTTTCCTCTCATCTTCCGCCCTTCTCTTCGCATCTCTATCCTCCATTGTCTTTATGCTGTTGGTCAAATTTGAAATGACTTTTTGCAGGCTTTTGTATTCTTCTGTGTCATGTTGTTGTTGGTTGCTCGTTTGTGGCTTGGTATTGTTTGCTAGAATTGCAGAAATTATTGGTGATTTGATAGACTGGGACCCAGCAGATACGGAACATTGTTTTAACATCCAAACAACGTTGTTTCAGGAGGCCTCATGAGTGTCATCCATGGCGTTCTAAATTTGATGCTGCATAAAAATTGACGTAGTGGCGCGTTTGCTTGGCCTTCAAATTTAGAACGCCATTGAGCATCGTGTCACCGCACATTACATACTTTTGATGAGGCTGAAAAAATACATTCTTCTTCAGATCAATAAAATAACGGCTTATCCCGTTTTTAAACAGTCATTTTTTAATTTATCTCTAGACATTTTACATTTTTAACTCCCAGATATTAGTTTTAACCCCCAGACAAGCGTTCATTTGACCCCGGACACCACAAATTTACCCCCATCATCACCGGACATGACACAATTTCACGATGCCCCCATTATCATTAAAGTAGCAAACCTTGTTTTTCATTTTCCATTTGTTTGGTTTGCAACTTGACAATGCTATCATTGAGATTGGCGACTTGATGACGTAACAAATTCAACTCGTGACTGTCTAAAAGGAAATCAACCAAAAATATATATTAGACAAGACAATTAAGATCTGGCTAAGCCGGACCATTGCTTTCATTTCCAGGAGACACACAACGTTTTGTCAACATCGTTTCGACGTCCAAATAACGTTCTGAAGTTGAAATAACGTTGTTTGGACGTCAAAACAATGTTTCTTGTCTGCTGGGTTATGACTTGGTGAATAGTAAATTTTGTATACCCAAATAAGACATGGTAATAATATCAAGCCTGTCCGAAAATACATTCACTGGTCCGGTCCGTAGCAATGCTGCAACAATATGCTAACATCAAATTTACCGCTCTTAATCAAAGTCAGGATAAGAATTCACCGGCTGTATTCAAAATTAAACAACGTTGTTCCAATTAATGTCAGAACGTTATGTGGACGTTGAAACAATGTTGGAATAACGTTGTATGCTGCCTGGCTTGGAAACTTTGCTGAACCTCAAGAAATTAAGTTTAGGAAGTTTTCGTATTAAGATTACGTCATGGATATCATGATGTAATCAATAAAATGTCATCATACCTTCAGCTTTTATTACGGTCGTGATTGAAGGTGTTGTAGATGTTGGCTTTGGCGTCTTCTTTAAGGATAATCTCAAATTATTTTCATCCTTTCTCATAACATCCACTCCTGTAAGAGATTAGAGGAGTTTTTGAATTTCAGAAAGCGAATCTGTGTGTAACTCCTCTTGTGTAACTTGACTACATCGAATCAATTACTCGAAAATTCGCCAAAAAATTTACTTCTCTAAGGTTCGATTACCATATTTTTATAAAGATTTAGAAATCTAAATTCCACGTAAGGCTGTAAAATTGATAAAAGGAAACTTTTCCAAACATGAGGGAGGGATTTGAAACTTTACGAATTTACGAAAATTTGCCAAATAAGAGAGAGGGGATATTTCAAACTTTAGGGAATTGCAAATTATTTTGGAAAGATTCTTTCAGTCGAATCACAAACAAATTATTATAATTAAAATATTTTTGGAGTAAATACCTTGCGTTAGATTTCTAATTACGTCTTTCAATTCTTCAAATTCGTGGTGGTCCCTATCAATAGATTCGTCGGTCTTTCGGGATATGGATTTTGGTGTCGTTTTTACATGAAAAACATTAAATTCAGTTACATTCTCAATACTCACTTTGGTCGATTTCAAAACATTTTGGAATTTCGCTTCTATTTCTTTTTCAAATTTCTTATTTTCTTTTTCCTGCATCTTTTGTAAAGTATCTAAGATGGAGGGTTTTGATGAAATGGGTTTGTTGTGTTCTCCTCCTCCTTCTTTTCCTTGAATCAAATTGGTTGTTTGGTCACCAAACACGTCATTTGATTCACCAAACAATGAGTCCTTGTTTTGTGGGTCCTGGTTTTGTTTCTTTTGATTGACTAATGAAGCCTTTTTCGTATCATGTATTGCAACCTTTTGTGTGATTTCGGCTGTCGGTGTTACGGTCGTCTTGATGGGGCCTACGTAATAAAATGTTATAAAAAAACGTGGATAATTTTAGTTTTAATAATGCAGTTTATCATAACTTCACAAAAAGCTGCATAAAAGGGGTTCAGTGAGCCAACTTGGCTAACGCTCGAAAAATGCTGGTCCTCCACTCATTGTATTGAGCGGATAGCTCGCATCAAGTATTTTGCTTTGAAGAAAAGATGACGTCATCATTATAAATTCACGTAATTAGAGAGAAACTAACATACCGACAGTAGGTTGTTCAATGAAAATCTCAATATTTTGTTGAGGCGTCGTGGGTGTCGTTGCAGCTTGTTGTACGACTGAATCCTCTGCTGTTGCAACACTATCACTACTCTCAGTATCAGCCTGTAGATCTTTCAGGAACTCTTGTCTTTGTTGTTGTAAGGCATTTTCAACGATTGCGGATATATTTAAAGTTGTTGTTGGTGGTAATAGTGATACAACAGGGGTAGGTGTTGTAGGTGGGATGATGACTACAGGTGTCTGTTGCTGGCTACCACCATTCTTGGTCAAGCTACCTCCAGGGTTGGTCCCGACCATTACTGATGTTTCATCAAATGAAGGCGGGTTTAAAGAGTCTGTATTTTCAGCATCGTAGGTTGTTGTAGAGATGTCACTGTTGGTTTCGAATTGTTGACTTCCAGGTAGTAGATAGTTTGGATTTGCTTTACAAATGAAATTATCAAAATGTTAACACCCGTTTTCAAATACACTGTTGGGAATTATAAAAGGGAAATAAATAGACTTGTCAATTTAAGAAATGACTTCTTCGTTGCCAGTTCTTTTTAAGAATTATAGTCTTGATGTTGATTAATTGACAGGCAAACAAACTAATTGGCTAGAACAATATATATTATAACAACAACATTAAATAACATTTTTCCTGGTACTTTAGTGGCCTTGTAGATTCCAAAGGAAAAGTCCTTCTCAGGGGCCTTATATCAGTGGGCGGATGCAGAAAGTACTACGAATCTTTGATGGGAGTGGTTCTTCCGTCTCTTATATGGATAAGTCAACACTCCGTTAAAGTCTCTGAGTACCTTCTGTATCTGAGTCTGTATACTTTACGTATAAAAAAAAAGAAAGAAGATATAGCTCTTCGTACCTGTTGTCTGTACATCACCAAGATTTCCATTTTGTCCATTCGTCACTACATCCTGCCTTCTGATACCTTGCTCATAAATCGCTTTCTTTTTAACCAACTTCCCGTAGTTTAACCCACCCGGTGACGTAGGTTCTTGCTCCAAATCTGCTTGGGTACCATACATTCGGTCTTGCTCAGTTACCACTGGTATCTTCATATGCGATGCACTGATATCATGGAATTCTCCGACCTGTTTATTCGGAGTGTTATTGTTCTCGATAGTTAAGTCCCCATATTCACCAGGGATTTGAGATTTCTGTGTTGCAAACGCTCCAAGATCATTGAATCGACCAGAGTTGTGCAGCATTCGATTGTTGATTTTTTCACCAGGAGCAATGACTTCATTCCCAGGGATTTGAGATTTCTGTGTTGCAGACATCCCGAGATCGTTGAATCGACCAACATTGTGAAGCATTCGATTGTTAATTTGTGGCTCATAAGAAGCTCCAAGATCGTTGAATCTGTTACCATAAGGTGGATTTTGACCACCTCTTTGGTGAGCATTCGACGCCCCAATATCATCGAATCTTCTTGAATTTTCTTCTATTGGAATAATAGATTTTGATCCAGGGCTGGTGCTAAGATCGCCTGCAGGAACATTAGACCTATCACCAGAGTTATAATCACCATAATCACCAAATCCTTTACCTTTCTTTCCATTCTCTTTGATTTGTTTCAATTCTTCCTCTAAATTCTTCAGCTCTGTCTTTTCTTTGTTCTTCTGATCGACGCCCTCATTTTTCTTTTTCAAGCTTTTTTCAATTTCTTCTTTAACAGCTTTTTTAAAGTCTTCTAAATCTGTCTTGGTAGTTGAATTTCCTTTGTCTTTATTTTCACGATAAACCTGTCCACTCTGACTCTTCTTCTTTAAGAATCTCTTCAATTCGGTCAAGGAATCCTCACCTGGGATTTCAGATCGTCTCTTGGAATCACCTTTCCGTACGAACGCAACTCGTGGCCTGTACACAATATCATGATACTCCTCCGTCTCACAATAACCAGATTTGCATGTCACAGTGTAACAATAGCTTTGAATCATGAATGCTAAATCACATCCATGTTCTCGACAACAAACCTCAATGCATTGGTCATCCAATTCCATTTCGCCGTGACGTTTGAAATTTCCGATAGGCAAACCCCCTGATAAAGTCGTATCTTCAATGAAAGTTGCTTCCAAACACTGTGAGTTTGGTGTCATATCCGTTGGTTTAACCGGAGGTTGTAGAGCAGCTTTTAATTCCTGATTTACGTCCGTTTTAATCTTTTTTGTCTTCCGAAAATTAACAATTTTAGTACCGTACTTACTACCTGTAACTTTTTGCGTCTCGCAACTCTCCTTCGAAAGACATTGAACTGCGAAACATTTTTCCTTCGTCATGAAAACCAGATCACATTTATCACTATGGCAACACGAATCAACACATCCATCGTGATTTGAAGATGACCCAATATCGGTGTATGTACCAGCATCCAATCCATTTTTCAATATGGAATCATGTTCGACATTGGTAACCTTACAATCGCCATCATCTCTTCCTGGTCGATTCACTGCAGCTTCGATCGTTGCCAATTCTACAGAAGCTTTATCCGCCATATTTGATTTGACGTCATCAATTTCTTTATGTATGTTGGTCTGCATTTTATTCAATTTTAAAAGAACATCAGTCTTGAACTCATCAGCAATCTTCGGATCCTGAGAAGGATTTTTATTCATTTTCAAGCTCAAATCGTTTAGCTCTTTCTCCATTTTCCTTATTTCTTCTTTGGTCTGTATTTTATCTCCATCAACTATATTCCGCTCTTGATTTTGGTTGTTCATGTGCTCTTTAATATCATCAATACTGTTTCTAAGGTTGTCAACCTTCTCATCTCTAGATGTAAGTTTCTGGACCAGATCATCCAATCTTTCTAGGAATCGATTATTGATGCTCCCTTCTTCCGTTTGAGTAGAATGTATTCTATTTCTCATCATTTGTCTTTGCAAGTCTTTAATTTCATTCCTCACGGCTTTGTCCGCAATCTTTGATTTCACGTCATTCAATTCCTCTTCTAACCTGTCGTTAGATTTACTCTCCGCGAGTTGTCGCTCGATTTTCTTTAACATTCCTTCTAATCTCCTCTCGTTTTCATTGGTTTTATATCTTTGGAATTTCTCGTCTAACAAGCTTTCTCTCGGACCTGTAGCATCATATCCTAACCAATTAGCTTCTACTTCAGGTCTGAATTCATCACCGTTGGTGCCATCTGGAAAAACATTCGAATTTCCCGCATCTTCCATGTATAATCGCCCCAGGCCTCCATCGTCGTCTTTCTCAACCTTCTCTCCTTTTGCGTTTTGTTTTTCAATAGCTTGTAATCTTTTATTCAAATCATCGAGAACTTTATTTCCTCCGTTTCCTAATTGCCCGCCTCTTAGAAGATTTTCATCATCAGTCATCGTGATGATGTCATCTTTAGTGGGCGTAACGTCACCAATGACGCCATCTTTGTTGCTGATGTCTTCACTTTTCTTCCTATCTTCTTTACTTTTGTCCTTTATTTCCACCACCTTTTTTCTGTGCTTCTTTTCACTTATTTTTGGCGTAGTAAAGATGGTTGCTGTCGTTTTTGGTGTTGTGGAGAGTCTCGGAGCAACGGTCGTTGTGGCAGCATCCAGAGCTTGTGGAAACTCAGCTCCATCTAGTTTTCCAGGATCATCAGAACCATTAGAATCTGAAGAATCTCTAGAACTGGTCTTTCCATCAGAGCTAGGAGTCTGGTCACCAAGTATTCCCGACGACGACATCCCAACATTGTGCGGTGTTGCACCATCTTCAACTATGTCAATTGTTGTATCTTGTCTTGGTGTTGGTGTTGTAGATTGTAGAACACTCTTGTTCACTTTTGGTGGTTTAATCACTTGTGGTTTAGAATTATTCTTGGGCCCATTTTTCCCTTCTACAATCAATTTTTTCAAATCTGTAAACATTGATCCAAGCTGTTCCGTAGTTTTATCATCTAGACTGGAGGTATTGTTTTTAGTTACCGTACTAGCCTGGATTTTCTTCCTAAACAGCTTATGCATGATTTGTGTAGCAAAAGGTAATGGTTTTTTAACTGGCATACAGTCAAGTGCCGAATGGCACTTGATCGTGAAACAGTTTTTGTTTAGCATAAACGCCACGTCGCATTCCGGTTGCCGGCAACATATCTCACTGCAACTGGCAGCATCTAGAACTGCTCCCTGGTCAGTAAAATAGCCCGAGTCCCTTCCTCGGCGAAGCGAAACATTGTAAGAAACCGGGCTAAACTGACACAGAGAGTGTTCAGTCGAAACCAAATGCACTTTGTTAACATTCGGGATTTCATGCTGCCCGTGCATGAAATTCTTGAACTCTTCCTCGATTCCTATTGGTTGTTTGGAAGATCCTTGACTCCTGATTGGTTGAGATTTGATCACATGACTAGTCACTCCATTGTTATCTGTCACAATATCTATGGTCATCTCGCCTTTTGGTTGTTTTTTTTTAGCGATGTTTGACAAATCATTGATCTCCTTAAGAAATACTTGTTGATCCTTAGGTATGGGTGACCATGGATAGTATTCCGATTTGGTTTTTGGGTTATACATCGGGTAGATGGACATTTCACCAGCGTGTCTTAGAATCACGCTTTGCTCTTTGATGTAACTGCCCTTGAATGTGAGAATAGTTGCAATAGTACTCGTCTTTGTTTTTCGGATTTTACAGTTCTCCAGATTGGAACAGTGTACAGAATAGCAGTTACTTTCCACCATGAATGCTGCGTGACATGGCTTCAAACTGCAGCATTTGTCGACGCATTTTTCGAAAGAATCCATTTTACCTTGATCAGTGAAATTACCTGATTGTAGACCAGCCTTCAGAGTGTATCCTTTGATGACTTGGCCGTGCGCGCATAAGTTGAGCGGTGTGATGTCGTTGATTAGGGAAAGGGAATCGTGGTCGCTTTCTGTTGTCGTTTGTGTTGTAGAAGTTGTCGTAGAAGCTGTCTTTGGTGTCGTAAAAGTTGGTTGGGATGTCTTAAATGTAGTTTGAGGTGCTGTAAACTGTTTTTGTGTTGTCGTAAGATTTTCCTGTTGTGTCGTAACCGTAATTTGTTGAGAATCTGTTGCTGTTGTTGTTGAAAGTGTTGTAGATGGTTTTGGTGTTGTCAGGTCAATTTGTTGTAGAAATGTGAAGATGGTTTCGTTGGTTGTAGAGGGTGTATGGCTTGGGTTGCTTTGTTTTACTTGTTGTTGTTGCTCCAAAAAAGTGTTGTCTGATTGTTGTGTTGGCGTCGGTCTCGGTGTTGATGTCATTGTCGGGTCTTCATGTCGTGGTTTTAAGTCGTCGGAAGTGTTACTCGAAGTGTCTTCAATATAATTTGTAATCGTTTCTGGTTGTGAAAGCTGATTGCTATTTAGCGTGTTAAATTGACGTTCAAGCTGGCTTAAAGCCTTCAGAACTTTCGAGCTCGCTAGATCTGTTTGGTTTTTGGGACCCATTTCTACTGTATTTGTGTTGATCTCGTCTTTCTTGGCAACAAGAGATCCGCCGATATCACTATAGGGATCAGTAAGATTCTGAGCTTGATTTAACTTTTCACTAAGCTTCAATGAGCTGACGTTTTGTTTGATCTCTCGCATCTTCTCTATCATCTTTAATAAGAAATCATCCCGAATATCATTATCATCCGTGGTAGCTTTTGATTCCAGGCTCTCTGCTTTTTCTTGAATCGCCGCTAGAGTCCCGTTAATATTCCAACTGCTTAGCTTCTTCAAAACATTCTTTTTGAGATTAGCTTCCTGTCTACCGGATACCTTTTGATCCAAACTTTGAACTAGACTAGCCACCGATCCAACGAAGTGGTCCATTTTTTCGATGAGGAAGTTCAGCTGGGATGATTGTTTAGTGAAATCGGATTTGGTATTATTATCCTGATTTACCGATTTCGGGGAAACTAGATTCTGCACAGCTGGAATCGGTATCAAAGCTTGTGGCGATTCTTTATTTGATTTTGTTTTCCAGAAAGATTGCAAAAGAGCTGTTCTATCTTGCTTATCACTGTCTCCACTTTGCGGAGATAACACGGGAGGTGATGAAACTTGTAGAGATATATGTAATGGATCTTCTGTAGATAGATTTGAAGCAACTTTGGGAAAAATTGTTTCAGAACTTTGTTTGTGTTTAGTATTTTGACTGTCGGTAGTGTTAATGTGTGATATGGGATAAAATTTATTGATCAACTCATACTGCGATTGGTTCAACGACTTCAAGAAATCGATGATTGAATCTTTAGTTTTTACATCAGCTTTATGGACGTCTGTCGGTTGGTCTTTCTGGTTGCGGTCCCCCATTATGGCTTTTAGTTGATCCATAACTTGCTTGATGTCACCCTCAGGGAGTGTTGAATTTGCCGACGTTTTCAGAAAAGCGTTTAAGGCGTTTGATGGGCTGCCAATATTGGGATTAGTTTCATTATTTTCAGATATTTCATGTGTTTTGGTTGACATGTTTTGATGTTTGGATGTGTCCATTTGTTTAAATACGTCACTCAAGTTGTCCGCCAAGTTTTCTTTGTTCTGTTGACTTTGTTTTGCTTTTGATTTTGCTAAACTTTGTTGCTCGTAGTTTGATTTTTCACCAACGTCCTTATTCATTGACTCCTTGACTGAATCTTTATTGTTCATGCTTCTCTGTGATTGGTCAACAGCTTGACCACGTGACTTATTCTCTACATTTGATTGGTTACCAGGCGACATGGGTTTTGTCGGGTTCACATCTCCCATATCGCCATAATCCCGATTCCCATTTTTCCCTACTCCGGTATCAAACCTTTTACCAGCATCTGCGGTCAAGTAACCATTCATACTCCAATAATCATCCAAAACGGATTTCATCACTGTCTTATCTTTCTCCCCTTTCGGTATGAAAGCTAACTCGGAATGCACGTCATCAGTTAAAGGCACCAAAGAGCAATTAACTGTATCTTGGCATGATTTAGTGAAACATCGAACTTTGTTTTTGATTATTATGACATTACAATGACTTCTCTGGCAACAGATATCAATGCATTGCTTCAGATTGTCGACAACTCCTTCATCATTTAAACCACCACCAGATTTCAACATAACATTACCAACAATTTGACCAGGTTTGCAATCTGCTTTTGCGTTCTGTTTCTTGAAATGACGATTTGAACTGTTCTCTTCATCACCAATTTTGCTGAGAACGTCGGCTATTATATCACCACTGTTAACCTTGACTGTGTGGTTCTTTCTTTCTTGTCCAGCTCCTTCATATGATTTGGTGTTGCTGGAGCCATGTTTAAGGCCATTGTTTTTTGTGGTGACTTTGTTTTTGTCACTGGAACCATGTTTAAGGTCATTGTCTTTCGTGTCAACTTTGTTTTTAGATTCTGCTTCTTTTGGTAACATCAAGAACTGGCTCACATCGCCTACGCTAGAATCCTTTGTCTGATTTCGATTGCTGCCTTTAGTTTCTGGTGGATTCAAAAAGTCATCAAATTCACCAGAACCAGAGGAGCTGTTTTTACTGTCCGATGGTTTGGAGAGCAAACTTTCTTTCTTTTCGCCTTTACGAGAACCACTTGAACCTTTAGTTGGTTCCAAGAATATCACAATCGGACTTGTGGTTGGTTTGACCTCGGTTTCATGCGCTGTTTGTTTAGCTCTCACCAGACTCTTATTCGCGTTTTCAGTATTTTCATTGTTATCCCCAATCAATTGTATCACATCTAAAGCATTCTGGGTATCGTTTGTAGATTGATGATCTGAAATTTCAGTTTTCTTGCTAAGCCTGTTTTTATCGTTGATATTAGTTTTCCTGCTTACCGTGTGTTGTCGCAGATTTTTCAAATTGACCGGAAAATATTCATCTTCCAGTTTTTTTGTCTCGAAATTTTCTTGTATAGTTGATAAACCCGGTGCGTTATTTTTGCTATGATTGCCAAGTGTGTCCATGATCTTCTCAGGTGACAAATCATAAGAATTATCATCAGTAACGATCGATAATTCGGGTATGCGTGACGACCCGTCTAGCATTGAATGTTGCATTTCTTGTATAGGTGGGTCACTACTATTCAAGATACGATGGAGATAAGAGGGATCAATATTCTCCGTAACTTTATTTGGAGATGAAGTCTTAATATCGCCTATTTCATCGGTTGGTGTTGACTTGAATGCTGTTTCCATTTCTCCCAACTGTGACGAGATGTCTTGAACCTTATGATTTGAAAATGGTTTGACATAACTTCTGACAGGTGGTTTGTTTTCCTTTATCGGAAAGTTCAAGCCGGTGGATGGAGGTTTAGATGGTTTAGTTTTTATTGATGTTTGACGAGCAATGACTTCCTGAGGATTAGAAACTGCGTGTTTTGAACCACTGGAATGGAATCTATCATCGAAGGGTTTCTTTATGCCATTATGTTTGTTACTGCCCAACTCTCCAAGACTTTGTAAAATATCTTCATCATCCATCAATGGATTGTCATCAGGTTTATTTAGATTTGTTGGATGTTTGTAATCAGTTGTTGGTCGGTCATCACTTTGTTTACTGTTGCTTAAAGTGTTCTCCAACGAAGGTTCTCGAATGCTGTCAACTTTTAAATCAACTGATTTTTTACTAACATCAATCGTTTTATTCATTGGTCGAACGATTGTTAAATGTGGTTTAAAGTAATGAACTTCAGCATCTTTAGTTTGACATGATTCATAATTACGGCACCGAAACAGATAACAATGGACCATCACCATGGCGACGTTACATTCTCTCCATTGACAACATTGCTGGCGGCATTGCTCAATATGTTTGATGTGTTTCAATCCTTTATACGAACCTGCACCCCATCCTTCCTGCAATACAGTATCCCATAAAACACCGTTGTTTTCAGGGCAGGAAATGCTTGGTAATATTGGATCATTATCTAAAGTTCCCACAACGCCAGGGCTGTTTTTACCCATCTGGTTTCTATCTTTGCCAAATCCAGATTCTTTATTCTTACCATTATCCTTTTCTTTGGATTCGTCCAGCTCAGTATGTTTGAAATTTTCCGGCATTTTGTTTTTTGTGCCAACTTTATCACGTGGCTTTTCTTTAACTGAATCGATTGTTATATCTGGCAACCTCTTTTTTAACATCATCATGACTTTATTCAGTTTACTCTGAAGCTCTTTGAAATCACCACCGATGCCAGACGACATCAAATGATCACGATCTTGAGCTTCTTCTACCTTCTTAACCATTCCAATCAAACCGTTCAGCTTTGTCAAAGCTCTGGATAAAGTCCCGTTTACACCTTGTTGTTCTGTTCGACCTATCTCCATAAATTTGCCAACCATATCTAACTGTTTACCAACAAGCTTTTGACTGGCAGCTTCTTTTTCCAACATTCCCTGGAGAATAGTTATCAGGTCATCAATTTGAGCCAAATCTTTGGAATCAGTCTCTTTCACTTCTTGCAACAGCCGGCGCATCTCTGGACCATCCAATATATCTCTTGCAACATTTGGTATTCTAGACTTTAGATTTGTTGGTGATTTTGGAGTTCTTGGTGACTTTAGATTCCTCGGTGATTTTGTTAAAGGGGGTAAAGCTTCTAACCTGATAGTCCCCTGTCCAGGTGTTGTCGGGAATGCATACCAATCTCTCTTTCCTGTTGCATAAGTATATTCTAATGATTTAGTTGCGCTCTTTACCAAACCCTTCTGATGGATCTTGTTCTTCTCTGGAACTTCATATGAATCTCTAGCACCTTCTATTGTTTCTGATTTAGGTTTTGTTGTTTTGGTCTTCGCAACCAATCCCCCGTTTCTTTCACTATTAGAATCTTTTGAACCGGTAGAGTTTGATATACCTCTATTAGCGATTTTATTCTTTTTCCTCAACGATTCGAATTGGAGCATGTTCTCTTTCGGAACTTTACTTTCCGTCACCCACGAAATTTTCACACCCCCTTTCTTTTGGCCATTGCTTGAATCCACTTTATCGTTGTTTACATTGATGACCAATTCGAATGGAGCAGGTGTTGTCGTGACGTGATTGGTCGAATTTATCACGTGATCGATACTGTTGTTACTACCGGATTGGTCTATTTCATCGTCTATTGTTATTGGCGCGACATGATTGGTTGACTGAGTCCATTGTGTTATGTTCCTGGCTTCTGATTGGTTCTCTTGACTAGGAGATTTTGTTATTTTATCCTCTTCCATCAGTCTGAATCTGTCCGTTAAATTCTTTTTGGCCGAACTACTCAAAGTACCGTATGTCAAATTTATAGAAGTAGGTGTTGAGTTGGATGGTGGTCTGTTTTTGGATACTGTTTCTGGTTTTCCTTCACGATTCAGCTTTGTTTCTGATTTGGATGTGGTTACATTTGAAGGCATTTCTTGTTGGTTGTGGTGGAACGTTTTGGTCGGATAGAAATTCTCATTAATTCTCTGTGTCTTCAGCTCCTCACCTTTTGATTGGTTCTTCATTACGTCATATGTAGCGTGATTGGATAAAGCTGTATTTTGTCTGGATTCTGATTGGCTGATTGGTTTTATTAGAGTAAATGAGTGTGAAAGTGAACCTCCTTTGCTGATTTTTGGATAGTATGGTGTTGTTAAGTATGGAAATGGTGTTGTTGTGATGCCTGGCTCAGATTGTAGGTTGGTAGTGTTGTTTTTGTGAGTCTTTGTCACATCATCTTTCAGTTGGTTGTTGATTGTTGGTTGAGGTATGTATTCTTGGTAATGAACTTTGCGTTTTACGGGAATGTTGCCCCGTCTTTTGTTGCCATCGTCTAAATTACAGAAAATAATTCACAAAAATTTTGACCAGTGTGACAACTGCATTTGCAGGTTGAAACAATTGCAAAGGTGCCAACAGTTTAAAACCCTGTTCTCTTTTTCCAAACACTTGTTTTTTTATTTGGGTAAAGATTTACGTCACACCAAATCGTTACACCCTATTTTGAAAAACGCGCATATGAAATTGAAATGGTTAAAATAAAATTACTCCTTTTCATCTGTGATGGTTGTTAATCATACTAAGCATCTAGAATTCATGCTATAAATGACGTAATCTTACATACGTTAATATCCAAAAAAGCTAGCTTTGCCACAACTAGGATTGACCACTAGCTCAAACATCCTTTTTGGGATGCTTCTCTGTAGGAAAGATTACCTAATTAATATGACAATTAAAGTATTGTTTCGTTTATACAGTAAATAAATTCCGTAAGTGAATTTTGATCAAATAGGGTATGGAGCTGCCAAATTGAGACCATTGAAGTTTTCCGTAGTAAAGTCTCTTAAACGAGTTTGGAGAACGAAGCATCCAGACAAATATTAGTCTCTTTTATTCAAGCAATTTTTAGAGACTTTTGTACTAAAGAACAACATGGTCTCAATTTGGCAGATTATATAATAGTATCATACCGACATCAAGTAGTGCAATTCTAATGTATGCTATCTTCGAATTGATTGCATATTTTCCTTTATCTTTCACAGGGTCTTCTACGTCACAGAGGTCACGTGACTTGCACTTCACAGTGAAACACAACTCATCCGCCATCATTAATGCAACATCACAGTCGTCATGGAGACAACATCGTTCGACACAAGAATCGAAATCAGCGATGTCTACTTGATGATCGAATCGACCGGCAAACGAACCGCCGTGGAGCGTTTGGTTCTCAAAAACTTGGTAAGGTGCACATTCGACTGTACTGTTATTGTTCGTAGCTGGGTGGTGGGCGTCATTTGAAGGCGTAGTTTTATTTGTGGGCGTGATGAATTGTAATGAATTAACCGGTGACGTCATATTTTCTTTGGTGTCGTTCTTTGTATTCGGTGACGTAAGTAAATACGAATTTGACGCTTTGCCATAGTCATTTATCGACCTTAACGACGTCATAGACGTGTTAGTTTTGTTTAAGGTCCCGTTTTCTGATTTTAAAACTGGTACGTGTGGTGTCAGGTTTTTCGAATTAAAATCGGACAGTTCAGTTCTAGGTTGATCTTTGACTTGTTCGCGACCCTTCATTTTCTTGAAATCGTTCATAAGTGGGAGGCTTACAGATTTGTTCGCAGTGCTCGTAACTTCTTTGAAATTGTTCGTCAATGGTAGTCCTTTCCTCGTATTTTGTTTGCCATTAGTCGTTGATTTCTCTGTAGGTTTCGCCAACTTTTGATTGGGTGGCATTTTCAGATTATCTAAAGAATCTGTGATGTTCGAATTCTGCTTGTCATCATTGAAGTTCCTTAGTGTCGAGTTGTTGTTTAGAAGCTGCAAAATTCGTTTTGGTGTGAGTCCGCCTCCGATATCTGGTATTTCCGCTCTTGTGTGGTTCCGGGTTTCCGAATTCTCAGGTGTGAGTCCTCCGATATCTGGTATTTCCACTCTTGAATGATTTCTTGAATGGGTTTCCGAATTCTCATTAGACAGAGCTGGACCGGTGTCATCACTTTCCACAGTTGAATTATTTTGGCTTGACATTTCTTTCTGGATTGCAGAAGTTCTGGGTACTGATTTATTTTGATGTTCAGAGATTTGTGTTATTGAAGCTTTTTCTAGTTTTAATGATTTCGTTGGTGAAGCTTTTACATCAGCAGTTTTGGACATTGATTTATTTTGGTCAACCAACTGCTTTGGTAACGATTTCTCGCCTTTAAAATTCTTATTTGATTTAATACTCGTTCCAGTCTCTAGCACTTGATCAGGTTGTGAAGCTAACCCATGAATTTTGTTAGCTGTATGTGAAGTTAAATCAAGCTTCCGTTTTCTGCTTTTCATATAAACAAGCTCTGGTCTCAGGTCCTCTGCATTCTGAGCTGGAACCATAGAACAAAGTTCTCTACTATAACACTTTAATGTAAAACATGATCCACCGATAACCAACGCTATGTCACAGGTGATTGAAGAGCAGCAATACTGGATGCAGGTGTCTAGATCTGGCACCAAACCGTGCTGTACATAGATTCCAGCATGATATCCACCCTTCACAGTCATTCCATATTGGACATCAGAATGTTGACATATAGATACTGTATCCTTGGCATCTTCAAGCATTTCTGTGTCCCCGGATTTGGGTCTTTTTGCCATACTAGCAGCTTCAAAATTGGATCTTTCCGGCACTCCTGTGTCTTCAGATTCTGTCGTTGTGGGTCCCTGACGAACATCAGAAATGAAAGTCACAGCATCGCTGTTAGCTTCTGATTCGATTAACTGGCAAGTGTACTGGTTGAAACAGATGATACTAAAACATTTATCGTTGATAGTCAACGCTAAGTCACAAGACCGGTTATGACAACAATATTCAATGCATTCCTCGAACCGCACAACAGAACCTTGATCTATAAAGATACCAGCCTCACTACCACCTTTGAGAGTTTTACCCACTGTGCGCTCAGAGGCTAAGCAGACTCTGTTGGTTGACTTAGGCTTAGCTGGTTCAAGCACTTTGAGATTCTCACTTGATTGATGGAATATAGGCTGGTTACCATCTTCAGTTGTCGTATTTGCTAGAATGGGGTTTACAGCCTTTTCATGGATTGGGTTCGTCTTTTTAGTCTCATTTGAGTCTTCATTTTCAACAATAAAGGATAAAGTTTTTTGCGATTGATCGCTCGTTTTGATTGGTTGTGTTTTGGAGTCTTTCATTGGTTGATTTTCAGAATGAAGGTTTCTTATTGGTTGATCTTTATTTTCGGCGTCTCCCATTAGTTCCTTTTTGGATTCAGCATCTTTCATTGGGTGGGTGGATAGCTGCTTTGTTTTGATTGGTTCTTCGTGTTTTTCTTCCTTTTGAGCAGTTTTTTCATCAGGGTCATCAAGCAGTTGACCCATGACGTCATCTGGCTCTGTTTTGATTGGTTCGCTGAACATTTGTTGGAGGATTTCCTGATCATTGATTGGCTCTTTCTCAGACATCTTTAATCCGATTGGCTGTCGTTGGCTTATTGTTTTGATGCGTTGGACAGCATCTTCAACGGGAGTATCATGCTCTTTGATCCAATTGGAAATATTTCTCGCTACCTGATACAAACGCTTATCTTGGTGATCACGACTCGCGTTCGCTTCCAAATCTTCAGACATCGGTGGAGTAGTTGAAATCTGAACTGGTGGCCGGTGCCCTGGCGTAATAAAGCCGGCGATGCGACCTTCTTTTCTCAAATCTTGTAGAACCTCTAGAATTTGATCCTCTGGACTTTTATCTTGTTTCTCTACGGTAAAATCTCTCACATATTGCTGTTCTAGAGGCATCATGGCTTCTGTAGAGTCTTTGGCAGGTTGATGATCTAGAGGTATCTTTTCTTCTGTAGAGTCTCTCAAATTTTTATTATCTACCATATTTAGAGGCTTTCTGCCTGGAATAGAAATCTCAGTTTTGTTCCCTTCTACGGATATCGATAGTTCATCTATTGGTGTTCTTACTACGCCAGTCCTAATTGGCTCTTTCTGGTCATGTGATAACTCTACAAGCTCAACCATTGGACGTTGCCATTGGTTTCTTTTGTTAGCTTCAACGTCTTTAAATGCACTGGAGGTCAAATTTACCCATTTGGGTGTTTCCTTCGATTTGGAGTGCGGAGGTTTTTCTTCTTTCATCATTTCCTTAAGAATGGATTTAACCCTCATCAGAATCGCTTGGGAGTTTTGCTTCGGCTTCTTAATAGGTAGATGGTGATCTTGTAAAGTTTGGTTAGAAGTTCCACCAACAGTTTCGTTTAGTGGTGCTTGTAGTGATTCAGTATCTCCAGACTTCACTTTGTCATTTACCATAGTCTCAGATTGTTCACTAGGAAAGACCACATCTTTAGAATCAGACTTGGAATCAGATTTCCCACTTAGAGAATCGTTGAGATGTCTAACTCTGACAATGATCGGCACATCATCTAGAACATTCGAGAGAGGTTCTGTTTGACATTTCACTGGATCCAAACATCGAACGGTGTAACAAAATGCTTTGAAGAACAGCGCATGCGTGCAATTGCTAAGTGCACAACACTTGGTGACACACCCATCTATGTTATGTACTGACAAAGCGGTCGTAAACACACCTGCATATAGGCCACCCTTAAATCGATGGTTAAGTGTGAACGATTCTCTTCGACAGTTCTTCTCGCCAGACTTGAATCCTCTTTTCGATGGTGTGATGTCATAATAAACAGATTTGGGTTTTCCGTAACTCGATTTCCCGAATGATGTAAACCCGATATCATTGTTAAGGTGATGTAACCTTTCAACCTCGTTAAAATCTTCTCGATCAGCTTCTGGTGATTCTCCTGACTGGGAACTTTGGAATGTGTTACTGGACCTTCCTTCTGGTAGCTTTTCTGATTCAGTCCAAAACGGATTCAATTGGTTATTAACCGTAGATGGCTTTCCTTGTTGGTCTGGTTGCAATTGTGTAGATCTAATTGAACCATCTTGGTTTGCAGGAGCCTTGTTGAATCCAAGAAAATTTTGTTGGAAGTTTGTATCACCTGGTAAAGATTTGGCCGGGTAGTCATAGGAAAATGATGAAGAAGATTTGAAGTGCTGTGTTTCGGCTGCCCTATGCTTCGTCATTTTCCTTTGAGTATGTAAATTCGTGTTGATCGGGTTGATCGTCTGGCGAGGTTCAATGGGGCTCAAACTATTGATTTTGTTTGAAATCTTATCATTTGAGTTTAGAAGCTGATGTTGATTTTGGAATTCATCTAAGTTCATTCCAGATTGATTCTCTTCTTTCATTTGTTCTAAAGCTTTGATATACTCCTTGCCTTGGTCAAATGTTGGTGATGATGATGCTAATGGTCGTGGTGGATTCATTAAACCAATAGCCTTCATTGTTCTTGTGTCTGGTAAAACTTCTACCTTTGGATGTTTGATATGCTTGTTATGGTCAAGTATTATAGGGTTCTGGCCTAGTTTCTTTGGATATTCACGCTTGGTTGCTTGTCTATCTATATGCATCTTGTCTGGAAAGCTAGTTGATTTCTTTGGTGACCATGGTTGGACATACTGTCCATTTTCATCATTTCCAGAATCTCCATTATCCTCAGAAGGAAGACTTTTAGATTTTAATGGTTTTGAAGCTTTTTCCACATCTTTAAAACGTTTACCATTATTAGTATTAGTATTAGTATTATTGAACGTCTTCATCAAGCCACTCGTTTCCTCCAAAATCTTTCTTAATCTTTGTTTCATCTTTGCCGGTAAGAAAACTTCGTCGTTTCCTATCTCCAAAATACCTTCGGCATTTGTTTTCCTCGGTAACGCAACCTGCAAATCCTCCACAGCTTCTAAGATATTGCCAAGAGCTTCTTTGCGAATTTTCTTGTGCTCAACACCACGTCCAACAGTTTTCAGATTCTCAACTGTTGATAATACTTTCGTCAGGGCATCTTCCAACATATTGAATGTCAGGTTCTTCAACGAATCTCGTCTGGTGAACGGCTGCAGAATTTTGTTTGAATGTTGTAGCATATGTTCAAGGTCACCGTTATCTGAATCTTCAACGTTGGTACCTTCTAATCTGTCTTGTTTTTCTGAGATACTCCCACTCTGCTTGCTTTTGTTTTTGGATCCATCTCTTATCCCAATCGCTCCTTCGTTGTCTTTAGATTCAACTTTCTTGGTTTTGTTAATTTCTTTAGATTCAACAAGTTTATTTGAATTCAAAAGTTCTCTACTCTGGTGTTCAGAATCAAATCTTCTAGTTACATTGTCCAATCCATTGACATTGCCATCCATTCCATCAACAGATTTGCTGTTCATAGGCTGTTCTTGAATTACAACAATAGGGTTTCCTTGCTGTTCTGGTTTTTCATAATCTTTTATTTGATATGGTTCGATCGTCTGTAATATTTGATTCTCAGGTATGCGATGATTCGGTTGATCCAAAAATGTAGTAGATGAATAACCCTTGGATTTATCCTTTGTCATTGCTGGTAAGGCAATGGGTAGATCCAAAGCTTTAGATTGTTGTCCATTTGATAGGTTGGTTTTTTGTTCAATGAATACTTGTTTTGTTTGTGTAGTAGATGGTATCCCTTTAAGCTTTGTGTCTCCTGAAGATTCCTGAGAATCTTTGATTCCATTGTCTGATTGGCTACCAGAGCTTTCATCTCCGGTGATATCGCCAGAAAATTCAATTTGATTCTCTTGAAGATCAAGATGACTACTTTTTGTAGTCTCAGCCTTAATGCCGTTTGCCTTAGCTGGTGTTTGATCATTATCTGCCATGACATCTCCAGAAAATACTAATTGATTTTCTTGAATCTCACCAACAGTCTTAGGATTCTTGTCTTTGTCACCCAAGCTAGATTTGGAGCTCGAAATGATTTTTGAAGGTTGTTGAGTATTACCAACGATAACATCACCAGAGTATTCCAATGTGTCATCGTCATCGTGGTCTTTACCATAAACTTCTTGAACATCACCAGGATCGTTATCAACATCATGAAGATCCTCACCAGAACCTTCAAGATTGTTATATTGTTTCTTTGCGTCATTTTGTTGCTTAGATTGTTGAGTATTGCCAACAACTACATCACCAGAGTATTGCAATTCATCGTGATCGTGATCTTTACCATAAGCGTCACCAACATCATGAAGATCCTCTCCCAGCATATTATTTTGTTTCTTTGCGTCATTGAGTTGCTTAGATTCCAGCTTCTTGTTCACCTCAGTAGGCTGTGGTAAAAAATCGCCACTCATGATATCACCAGAATATTCTATTTCATTGTTTCTATACTCGTCACCAGAAGCAATGTCAATTCCTAGATCGCCATTTTGACCATCTCCTGGAGCAGAACTTCCATCATCAACGCTGCCAAATTGAACATTGTTTCCTTTTAGATCATCAAGGTCTGAATTTGGATTTCCAGCGTATAAAGTACTATTATTGATAATGTCTTCATTTGAATTTAAACCATTTCCGACACCTTGCGCTTTGGCACTATCAAGTTTTTTTACTGGTTTTAGATTCGGATTCACCTTGTTCTTAAACTTGTTATCGTTGTCTAGACCCTCCTCATTTTTACCAGAGTAATCTTCTTGATGATCACTAATCATCTCACCAGAGTATTCCAATTCATTCCTGCCAAGGTCTTCTGGATCGTTCAAATCTAGTTGCCCAGACTCTGATAGCTCTTCAGTAGGAAGATTGGGTCCAGGCGGAACCATGTTAACCTCTTTTGGGGCTTTTCTGACGTCAGCTGAAAAATATTTTCTATCAGCAGGCATAGATCTCTCTGTGCTAGGGTATTCTAAGCCATAATGAGATTTGATGTTTGTTGATAGCTTAGGAGTCTTGCCTTCCATTTCATTAATTACGTCTCTCAGTGCTGCTGGTAATAAAGTTAGCTTTGAAGCCTGTTCAGAACCTAAATCACCTTGTTTCGGTAAAGCAGAATCTTGATCTTGATCAAACCTCAAAGGGTGATGTGGTTTGTCCGGCAATGCAATCACTTTTTCCTCTGTTGGTGATATGTGTCGTCCATCGTAACGAATGCTCTTGCTACTCAATCCTGATTGGCTTTCTGTGAGTTTCTCGTGCGGTAATTGGTTGTCGATGATGTCATTATTCTTTGATTGGCTATTGATGATGTTACCGTTACTTAAATCTTGCAAGTCTTCAATAACATTAGTTAGATTGGCAAGTTGTGTTACTAGGTCCCATGTCCGAGAATCTTCTTCTTTGGTTTTCAAACTTGACTTTGGTGAAATAGTGACCAAATTGTTTTTCAATTTATTGGGATGTGATCTTCTTGAAGCTTTGTCAACTGGTAAAATATGTCTTGTACTAGAGCTGGTTTTGTTACCAAAATTACTGATTGCTTTTTGATCGTGTTCCTCAAAAGTGGGAGTCGAGCCAAGAGAACCGACTGTCGGCAGACTAAGATCCCGTTGTCTAGTTTCTTGCTCATTCAGTTTTGCTGGCCTAATGACTTTTGGAGAATCTGGGTTCGGTATCTTCACTGATTCAGTTTTTCTTTGCTTCTCTTGCAATCCTGTAGATGATTGTTTCGTGGTCCATCCATACTGTCTTGCCGGCGAAGTTTTCTGATTTTTAACACTGGCAAAGTTGAACAGTTGGACTTTTGGTTTGCTATTTGAATCACTTTGGTGTCTTCTTGGGTGTCGTGGGGTATCCATCTTTTTTGTTGTAACAACAGATGCTTTGTTTTCCTTTTTCTTCTTTAGTCCATCCTGTGCATTCAGCAAAGCACCCAAGAAACGTTCCGCTGTATTCGTCTGCGACAGTTCTTCTCTGGCTTGCTTGACTTCTTTAGAGTCATGGCCATCAATGACTAATCTGTTCTCTTCATCTTTGATCCGCTTCTCAAGTTTATCGACCTGGTTTTCACTATAATACGTTACGGTTTTAGGATGGTTTCCATTTGCATCTTGTTTGATTCTTTCAAGCATTGTATTCAACTTGCGTTGGTGAAGTTTTAACAAATTTTGCAGACGTTGCATTTTCTTGTGGTCACCTTTAGTCACGACAACTCCTTTAATCGAACTGTGAGCCTTTGTTGGAGCTCCCTTATTATTAGGTGATATTTTACCTTCTTTCAATAACATATCTTTCAAAATCGTTTTGTGTTCTTTCAAAAGCTTGTGTAGTTTTTTCAGCCTTGGTTTAGTTTCAGTATCTGATAGACCTGGTCTCTCGTCTGTTAAAAGGTGTCTTAAATTTTCTTTATGTTGTCTCAACTGGTTCTCAAGTTGTTTAAGATGACTCTCAGCTTCATGAGTCTTGATTGGTCCTTTCTTGTCACGTGACAACTGAACAAGCTCATCCATTGGTCGTTGAAGGACTCCAGTAGAAGTGGGTTTTGGCAACGGCCTGTATTGTTTTCGGCTATTTCCGTTACTGACTTGATTTACCTTTTGCAAGTCACTAGAATCTTTTAGAAGACTTTCATTTTCCTCAACGTTTCCAGTATTTGTTAAAGGTTGTCTGTTCTTTGGCTTGAGATTCTGACTTATGCGATTCAATAATTGGAATAGATTTCCAGTGCTTTGATCACCACTGAAGTCTTTTTCATCAGTACCGGGCTTGGTATTCTGTCTCTCTGACTGTACACTTTGATTGATACGATCCAATAATTTGTACAGATCTTTAGCTCTTTGGGCATCACTAGAACCAGTGCTTAATTTGCTGATACTTTGGCCGTCTGGCTGTATATTTTGATTGATACGATCCAATAATTTGTACAGATCTTTAGCTCTTTGGGCATCGCTAGAATCATTCAGCATTTGGTCATTCAAGTCACTATCTACTTCTTCCCTCTTCGATGTTGGTTGGATCAGACCTTCTGGTGAATTTGTATCTACCAGGCTTTCCATATTTCTCTCTTCATCCTCAGTCAACGAGTGTAGTGTTGGAAGATTTGGAAGGTCTGTGTCTTGGTTCGCCAATGTCTTTGGTGATGTTTGTTCTGTGTCTTGATTCATCAGCGCCTTTGGTAATGGGTCTGAATCTTGGTTCATCAGCACCTTTGATGATGATGGGGCTGTGTCTTGGTTCATCAGCGTTGGTTCTGAATCTTGTAGATTCGAAACCCTTGGATAATCAAGATATTGGAGTTTCTGTTGGCTAGTTCTTTGGTGATTCTTCATTGGCGTTGTTGTTGAATGATGTATAGAACGATGATCTTGGGATGTTCTCTGGTAAGCTGTCGCCTCCTGTTGTAACTGATATATGATTGGTTTTGATGTATATTCGTATGCTGTTGGTGTTGTGTGATGCTTGTGGTGACTCGCTGAGTTTTTTCCTCTGTCCAAAGCCACCTGATACAGGCTATGAATGGTGTTAATCAAATCTCGAATCTGTTTGGCTCTTGATATCAAATCATCAGATTCACCTTTAGAAAGCCTTCCATCGTTATAACGTTTGAACACATCTGATTGGTTGACCGTTTTTAGAAGATCCTCAGCAATGTCTGATAACTGACCAACATTGATACTATCTGAAACCTGCTTCGATCCTTTTTGACCCTCTTTAAAGCCACCCAAATTGTGTATTTTCCTTTTTTCTGGACGAGTCATATCCAAGTCCCCCAAGCTATCATCATTTCTCATTTCCTTTGTTCTGTTTTCTATCTTTTCTTCCTTTTTGTTATCCATTGTTGATGCTTCTTTTATAATACGATCATCTTCTGTGGACAGAATGGGATCTGCCTTTCCAGTTTCAGGTACTTCTGAATGGGCATTGTCTTTTCCTTTTTGCGGTGAATGTAAGTCTTGTTCTAGCTCTTCATTTGCTATATAATCTTTGTTTTGACTATTTGAAGTTCGGTTCATGGTGGGCTTTTTACTTGGAACTTTTTGGCGAATGAATACATGATTGATATCATCATAAATAGTTTCCAGGTAATCATCAACGCTTTCTGCTTTTGGTTTGAATGTTGTAGTTGTGGTACTTTGTTTGCCCGCTTTTGGTTTGAATTTTTTGTTCGTGGTAGTGTGTTTGCCTGTTTTTGGTTTAAATGTCGTGTTCGTTGTACTGTGTTTGCTTGCTTTAGGTTTAAATGTTGTGTTTGTGGTACTCTGTTTGTCTGCTTTTGGTTCAAGTGTTGTGTTCGTGGTAGTGTGTTTGCTTGCTTTTGGTTTAAATGTCGTGTTCGTGGTACTGTGTTTGCCTAGTAGAAGAGAATCCTTTTCAGCTGTAGCGTTTTCAAAATCGCTCTTTGTCATTAGTTCAGGATAATTTTTGGTATTTTGTCTCCTTCGGGACTGTTGCATTCTCTGAGTTGTCGTTTTCACTTGTCGTATTGCCGATTGTTGTCGGTGTTTTGAAGTCGTTTTCGGCTTCTTTTTGTAGAGATTCGGGTATTGTTTGTAATTTTGCGGATGCTTTTTCAACATGTCTAACAAGAAAGCTGTATCTTCAGTATCTTTCAAACCACGATATACGAAGGCCAACCAATACTCATGACCGCTTTTCCCCCGCTTGTTCACTCGGTGGACCGCTTCGCACAACTTTCGGTCTACGCATCGTATCAGGTGACATATGCGACGTGCAATCATAGCGACGTTACACCCGGGCGTTGAACAACAATGCTTTACACATCCTGAAGGGCGGAATACATATTTGCGTCCGAGTAGTTTTCCCACTCTAGGTCCGCCCTTCAGAACCATGCCATTCAAGAGTCGGCCATGTTGGCAAAGTGACACTCGCTGGTATTCTATTTTTTGCTGAGTCATCTGTTTAGCTTTTTCCAGCTGCTCTAGATACGTTTCAGCATGTGATGTAGGATGCTTTTGTAGTTCTGAAACTGTTCTTTGCGTGCGACTGTCTTTATCTGTTTTAGAGTCTTGTGTTTCGTGTTCTAACGTCTGTTTTTGTGTCGAGTTTTTAAATCTGTTTTGTATTTTCTCGGCCGTTCTTTGGTCACTTTGTAAACTTCGTTCATGTGTTGGGCTCCGTAATCTACTCAACGAATCTGTTGTATTGTTTTGCCACATTTTGTTATTCTCAACAACATTGTATGTCGTGTTGTTTTGTCGAGGATTACCACTAGTTTTCAAGAATAAGTCAATATCGTTCAAATCAGTTTTGAGTTTGGTCAAGTTCTGATGTACAGTTTCGTTGTTCATCAATGTTTGTGATGTCTGGTACTGGTTAGCCTGGGTGCTGTTACCACCATCATTAGCCTGGAGATTGTTACCATTATTAGCCTTCAGTGCGCTATTTATTTCGTTTAGGTCACTTTCCAGTTTGAATAACTTTTCATTGTTGGAAGAATGGATAGGAAGATGTGTGTTTATATTTGACTGTTCGTCATTGGATTGAATCTTGACCGAATCTAAATCGGCTTGTAGTTGAACTATTTTAGCGTTTTCAGTGTTATCGGATTGTCCAGGGAGAGCTTCATTTGCAGTCTTTGAATCGTTAAAATCCCCTATGAGATTCATTGTTGGTATAATGGCGAAATCAGTTTTTGTGTCCAAGGTATATTTTTCACCATGAGTAGCGTTTGATTGGATTCCATTGTCGAAAATTGATTCGGATTGGTTAGTGGGTGTCATGTGATAATGTGTGTTCAACTCTGATTGGCTGATTTGGTTGTTCTGCTTTGTTCCATTGTCAAAAATTGATTCTGATTGGTTAGTGGGTGTCATGTGATAATGTGTGTTCGAGATTGATTGGCTGATTTGGTTGTTCTGCTTTGTTCCATTGTAGAAAATTGATTCTGATTGGTTAGTGGGTGTCATCTGATGATGCGTGATCAACTCTGATTGGCTCGTCGTTTGCTGTGTTGACACTAAGATGGTCGTATTAGAATTTCTACTCTTAGCAGAGCTGCCATTTTGTTTCTTTTCGTTATGGAGATTTTCATACAACGTTGTTTTATTTGCTCTTTCAAAGTTGCTGGTGTTTTCTACATTGTTTACGGACGGTTTTCGCAATCCTTTGCTTTTCTGTTGAATAGCTGAATCAATAATCTCAATCATGTTTTTTGATGAATTTTGTAATTTCTCATTTTGCAGTAAAGCCTCCGTTCCGATATCCGATACGTCACGTTCAGCCTGATTTCGCAATTTTTTACTCTCCAATAAAGCCTCTGATCCAATACTTGCTAGCCTTTTGATGACCTCATCTTTGACCTCGTTATCTTTCAACCTATCATAAAAATCATTCAATAAGCTTTCGACGTTCTCTTTCCCGAGGCCTAGGCCGAGCAACTGATTGGCTAACTCTGATTTGTTGGTTAGTTTGGCGGCGTTCAATGCACTGGCCGCCTGTATCGTGATGCGGCCGATTTTCTCTAGCCGCTCCATCATAAGTTGACGCTCCATGGTAGAGCTGTTTGTAGGTAGTATGAAAAGATCGCTGTTAAGAAAGTCTTTGAAATTCGCCACGGTGGAGTGTTCGATTTGATTTCGTTTGTTGGAAGTAAAAACGTTTGTTTTGTTTTTGGATGTTTTGTTGATTTCATTAGGACCTGAAATATAGAGATGATAAAAGATAGAATGTTTCTGACTCTCCAACCCAATCATGCTCCTGTAGTCTGTCTAAGTCGTCTACAGATACCTTGAGGAAATAAATTTTCAGGAGAAGAAAATTTCGTGGAATTTAATTTCACGATTTATGGGATTATGGGATTTTGCCTAAAAAAAAAAAAAAAGGTCAAATTTAGGGTGTAAATATTTCGCAAATTGGTTTTCCGTGTTTCGCGGAATTTAATTTCGCGATTTACACCCAAATTCGCGAAATTAAGAAACTGTAAAAAGAATTGTAGTAAGATCCAAATGTTTTCTGTCTTACTTAGGCCATAGTGCGTGGTGTCGAAAACACTTTTGTTCATCCATTCAATAGGTCTCCAAGTGGAATATCGATTTTCCATTTTATCAACAGTTAGGTTTGCTGCTACGAAGACGTCTTGATGTGAAGGATGAAGTTTTGTGGTGTTGTTATACATCGAAGAATTCTTGGATCTGATAGGTCTACTTAAGTTTAGGGATTGTTTAGATTCCATTGCAGAAGGTCTGTCACCAGATCCTGTCCCATTTTTTGATGTTTTTATACGACTGTTTATCGACTCAAGCGTTTTCTTTGATAGGGTATTATTTGTAGCTGATTTACTAGTCACATTTTTATCATTCTTTTCGTCGTTGTCAACGATGAAGTTTTCGATAATGCTTCCGTCGTCTGTCGCCGTTTCATGATCATCTTGGTAGCTTAGTGGTTTGTCATCTAATGGGAGACAAAAGGTATATGGATCAGAGGGTCACACAAATTCAAACTTCGACACTTGCTAGGAGGGTATGGAGCTGCCAAATTGGGCCCATTGAAGTTTTCCGTAGTAAAGTCTCTTAAACGAGTTTGGAGAACGAAGCATCGAAACAAGAATGAGTCTCTTTTATTCAAGCAATTTTTAGAGACTTTTGTACTAAAGAACGGCATGGTTTCAATTTGGCAGATGAATTGTATATTAATACTGAATGGTTTGAATCAGGACTGTTGCTCAAATCCACTACTGTGTAGACAAAATTATGATATCCATTACGTAATCTTTTATACGGAAACACCCAGAAGACGTGGTTGCCACTAGTTTCGAATTTTCAACAGTAAAACTAGTGGCAAACACCGGAACTTTTGAGATGTTTCCGTAGAAAAGATTACGTAATGGATATCATGAATTTCGCTAAAACCCACGTACTCTGTAGACAAAATAGCTTCGGAACAACATACAGACTGTGTTAGCAGCGTTTACAGGCTTGTTGATGCTCTTTACAGTATAATACTTAAAAACAAACTATTTACAAATTTATTAGCAAAATCTATCCTACCTCTAATCAAACAGTAAAAATCGATTCCCAAAATTAAAATTTAAATTTTGGATCAATAATTTTAGCCACTTTTGAAATATATAAGTTTCTTTTCAGATCGGTTGATTTTTCAAAGTCCAATCTTATCAGATTGGCCAAATCGACCGATCTAAAATTTCAGAACGGCCTGAAGTGAAACCTCAAAAAAATCATTTTCACGTATGAAATTAAAAAAAAAAGTGGTTGCAGATCCGGCGTAGTTATTCTTAGTTTCCAAAATATGTTTTGGACAAGGCAGAGAAAAAAGCCGGAGAAAATAAAATTTCAAGTTGCTTTCCAAAAAAACCAGGGTTTGTGAAAAGAGGAGACGAAATGAGCCAACTAGTCGTTAGAAATACAAAGTAAAACCATCAAATCTCTT
>JAUJPO010053016.1:0-14819 GCA_032270745.1 Tiaropsis multicirrata
ATTATAGGATCACACAGATTGTAGTTTTACTTTTAATTGTATTTGATGAAAAAAAGTATAACGATGCCAAACAACCTTTTTGTCTTGGTTCTTACTGATTCTAGGTGGAAAAAGAACATAAAGTGATCATTCACTAACCCTTTACAAGGTCAAGAGAGCCTGAAAACAGATTTTTGCTAATGGGCCTTTTTCGCGCCCCTTTAATTGCTGAAAAAGTGCGTGAAAATAAAAGGCGCGCGAAAATTAATTGTATTAAAATCAAAACACATAATTTTAACTTTAACACTGAACAATAACTTCTAACATTCAAAGATTTGAAAACGACAAGCAACCAAAAAAGTGCCCTCCACCTGTCAGACATGTTGTTTTTTCAACACTATTTACCATCCGTCAATAGGGGAAAATAATTTTCTAAATATAACCCTCGCCAAGCAAAATTGTCCTTCGCCTCTATACGGCGAAGAGCGGCATATTCTGGGAAGAATTTGCGACTATTTAGCATCCTCTATAAGAGGCACGTTTCGTTAGAGGATGGGAGCAGCCTAACTCATCTCCGGTTATGTCGACCCATACCATGAGAGGGGAGTAGGGTACAATAACTCTGAAACAAGAGTGAGGATGGGTATGCCAGGCAACGTGGTGTGTAGCACTCGTAGGGTCTACGCGCTGCTTGCTCTGACAGGTGGCATAAAAAAGAGCGGACGCATGCAATTAACCTTTTGAAAAATACAAGAGAACTAGTAACCTTTGCATAAAAGGCATACAACGTTGTCCTAACGTCCAGATAACGTTCTGATGTTGAAACAACGTTGTTTGAACGTATTGTATAGTGTGGTGGATTTACTAACAGTAAGATATTCTATATTTTAGCAGATCGATACAAGTGGATGAATAATGACATTTTAATAGAAAAGTCAGATGGAACAATTTATAGGATTTGTCTTGGAACAGGACCAGAAAAAGGTGAGAAAAGCAGTGTGCCGTCTACCTGTAGCTATACGAGTTGAAAGCCGCCCCACCCTACCTCTCAGGCGTACCGCGTGACATTTTTTAGTTATCTTGCTAATTACTTTGTTGCAAAAAAATTTCGTGGTAATTTTAATTCTGCAGCTTTTTTATTGGTACCAAATTACTTTTGACGTTACATATTAATTTCACGCTACATGGCAGTTTTTTAACTTGGCTGCAAAACCACAAAAAAAAAGGCGTACCGCGTGACATTTTTTAGTTATCTTGCTAATTACTTTATTGCAAAAAATTTCGTCGTCATTTTAATTCCGCAGTTTTTTTATTGGTACCAAATTACTTTTGACGTTACATATTAATTTCACGCTACATTGCAGTTTTTTTAACTTGGCTGCAAAACCGCAAAAAAAAACCTTTTGCATCTAAATTACCTGCACACAGAAAAACCACCCGTTTCTCCTTCTAAGGGATCATCATTCTTCCTTCTTTTCAATTAATAGAAAAACTTTCATTAACCGAGAACAAAGATATCATGGTGAATAGTGAATATAATGAAGAAAATTACATCATTGCTTTGCCATCTGATGAAGAAGGTAAATACACATATACAAAAATTTTACGTCGATATCGTAGATTACTACTTGGGCTTTTAGGCAATCATCCTTCGATTGTTTTCACTGATTGGGTCCACGGCAAGACATCTCGGCTATCTATGAACTGAACTGAAAATGGATCGAACCCCACCCCTTGTACAAGGCGTTTGATGCTTAAACCACTTAGCTATCGCTACTTAAAAATTCTTAATTTAAATCTTAAATCACAAATAAGAAAGTTCTTAGCCTAGATGAAAAAAGTTCTTTCGACCGGATAAGCTACAATGTAGTGCATGTTCAGAGCTGGACTCACTTATCTGTATAATTCGCTAGATGGCGCTTCTCCTTATGGATTCCTGTGAAAGAGTGTGTCCACTTTTGGCGCGAAAATCCGCCATGTTGTTTCCGATTTCTGCAGGGTTTCCCTCTGCTAAAAATGGAAACAACATGGCTGACCTGCAGTAAATCGGGACTCATTTTCAAAACAGTGGAAGCCCGATTCAGTGAATTAAGATGCAGATCAGTGGCTGGACTGTAATGTACCTTTCTGCCCTTTAACAGTCTGAAAAAAAAATTTATTGATATTTTTATTTCACTAGAAAGGGGAAAGTCTAACTTAAACATTGAGGTATAACTTTTTAAATTCACCAAGTTATAAGCCTTTTAAGAAAAAAATCATAGTTTGAAAAGTGTAAAAATACGTCCAAAAAAGGGGTATCAAATTTAAGCAATTAACTTCAAAATTGCACTCTCTTTAAGAGCTTTACGAATCTATCAATGGTTATAAAGGTTTGAAAAATAGTTTTTGTAAAATAGAAATGAGGTAATAGGAAAAGCAGAAAAAATACAGCATGAATTGGCAATTTTTCAAAAACAAATTGTGTAGAAACATCAAAAAATGCCTAATTTGATACCCCTTTTTTGACGTATTTTTGCATTAAAAAAAAAAAGATTTTTCCTAAAAAAGCTGATAACTTGGTAAATACTGAACCGAATTTGAAAAATTATAGCTAAAAATTTAAGTTAGACTTTCCTCTCTCTAGTGAAATGAAAATGTTAATAAAAAACAATTCTCTCGGCTCCGAGAGGCCGCAAAACACCGAAACTCTTTTCAGGGGCACCCGGTATTGTTGTTCAAAAAAGCTAATTATGGGGAAATATTTAAGCATTGTCTTTAAATTACACGAGGTGTCAAATCACAGGGGTAACTACTAATTAATGTGTATTCTGTAGTAAGTTATACCCATTCACAGAGTGGATGACTTTTTTAGGGAGTACCTAGATTGCAGAGGGTACTATTACACCTAAAGAGTGATAGGTTATTGATATACAAAGGGAAAAACCAAGATTTAAACCTCAACGTCATTATACATAACAAATTGGATGAGAACTCCTACTGGAAAATTAAAAAGCATAATCTCTTCAGCATAAGAAATTTTAAATTAAAACTTCATCATTATTTTCAGGGATGCCATTGAATGAAGAAGATGATGAAGAAGAAGAAGAAGAAGAAGAGGAAATTGAATGCAATGAACACCGCCCAACAGAACAAGGTAGAGAAAAAAAACATTTAAAAAATGAAATGATCTGAATCATTCATCTCTTGATTATTTCTTCCGCTTTTGCACCGGTTAACCATACTCTGCGGCCGCTTCAATATCTCCCACAAAATTTCACCCGTCTTCCGTCACGCTTGTTTATGCTTAGCTTGAAAAATCTCAAACAAGAAATTGCAAATGGGAACAGACCCTCTACAGAAAATGAACGTTTGTATTTTCCATAGATATAGAGTCTGTGTACAGACAAGCAGTGAACTTGCTCCATGTACAAGAAAATGCAAAAAAGCTTTAAAATTATTAGCTTTTGAAATTTCATTAACGACACGGTGCATGCAACTGATTAAATGTATGCTCACATTGATAGGCTCTATATTCTTTAAATTTTCCACATTCAATTTTTAGGGTAAAAGAAGACTAGCACTAGAAGACAACAAAACGAAATCTTGACAAAAAGATTTTTTGCATTAAAAATTATATTTTGAGAACAGAACTAATTGACAATTTTCTCCAAGCAGTTATGTTTAGATGTTTTTGTGAAAGAATGTGTGTGTCCATAAATTTTTGTTTGCAAATTCATTTCGCAAATCGACAAGCAAAATTTATGATGTAAAAAGTGAACCCTTTCCGTGCCATTGTCGGATATACCTCGCATAAACATACAACTAATTTTTATTGACCAATGGAATGATACTCGCCCCTAGTCTCTTATACGAATTAAAGCAAAAAACTCCATGACAATGCGGTTGATAATTTACATGTCGTGTATACCCGACATTGACAATAGCTATGACATTTATTTAAACACTTCGGCAATAGAAAGTGGGTTAAAAAATAACCCCTCCGCACGGAAAGGGTTAAAATAATTACAAAATTTATGTAAGGAAAAAAACATTAAAAAAAAACTCATTATCACACACGAAGGAAGAACAAAGAGAATGTTATTTACCTTTAACAGATGCTAGGTACCAAGAACCATTCAAATTTGGCTTTAGATTTGATTGATAGCGGTCACACCAACAATTTTTTCATATTGTTCTCTTTCTTTAATAATTTTTTAATAACTAATTTATTTTTTGTCTAGAATAGAAATAAATTATTATGATACTGTAATGCAGTTGGAAAGTCTCCGTTGTTTCTTTACATAAACCCTTAACCCGTTCTTGAAGTAGTAGTTAAAAGTAGATAAAATCATAATAAAATCAAACTCGATCCTTTGGAAGGAACCTGGTTCCCATCTACACTACAAATTAGCGCCCTACAATCTTGCCTTTTAAAAACTTAGCAAAAAAAAACCATTGATGAAAAAATTTGATGAAAGTTAAGTCCCTCTCACTTTCCAGATTCACGAAGGTGGCCTTTTCTAACATTAAATAACAGGATTGTGTATTTCTCGTGTTGTTATATCATAAAATTAGAGAAAAGATATTGAGTTTAAAATTACTTGAGATATAATAATAGCCAGACGATAAGAAAGTATTTTTGGTAAATTACTTAATGAATGTAAGAATGGCTACATCGGTTTCGATTGAGTTTTAAAAAAATCTATAAACTAACAGTAAATTACCTAGAAGAGACTATTGTATCATTAAAATCTAGAATTATCCCTTGTACAGTAATTAAAATTTTCGTCTGCGTAGAATTAGAATTATATTTAATACCCTACTTTGTCCCGTGACCATTGGCTTGATTTGAGAGACGATTTTTACTGTATGAACAAGTTATCGGTAGAGGCCTGTTTAAATTAATGTTTGGTTAGAGGGATTTTATATAGAAAAACAGAATGTACAACAAAAAATTATTCCAAAATAATAATAAGTTCTAATCTTCATATTTACAATTATATTTTTAATTAATTCTTATAAAAAACGTGTTCCTTTGTAAAAAAAAAGATGCAATGAAAAGTGAACAGCCCGCAAAAAACGGGTAAAATTGTACCTCTAAAGATGCAATGAAAAGAACAACCCACAAATAAGGGTCAAATTGTACCTCTAAAGATGAAAGTTTTTAAAAATACTCAGAAATATTGCATCAAGTATTATTCAATAAGGCCGGTTGCAAAAAAAGCATAGTCTTTAAAACCATTTCCCCTTTATACGTAGAAACCAGGGACAGTGTAATTATTTACTTTTTGTTAATTTTCATGCCACCCTGGTGTCTACAGTGACAGCTTTTTCAAAACTTGTAGACTTGCAAACATGCAGGTAATTAATCATAACATTTCCCTCAACAAGAATATTTTTACCCCTTTAAAACTTAACAATAATACAATCATGCCAACCATATCATCATCTGTATAATTTGACCGGGAAATTCTCCGTGACCAGGTGATCATCTAAAAACACCACCACAATATTGATCTCAAATTCTACAAAAAAAAAATGACATGAAGAAACTTATTATGAAATTGAAATATCGCGTCCATACAATCACGGTCCGTAGACTGTTAGAAATGTACTCCTTCCTTCAAGGTTGATGTAAATAACGTCTGCTACCAGATGCAAACAGACCACTTTCAAAAGCATGGAGTAGAATTAAACAGTGTTTTTGGTCATTTTCTGCTATTTAAAAAAAGTAAACAACCTTATGACCGACATTGTTCTAGTTACACTTTATAAGAATATTTATTGACAAAAAGGTTCGAATGTCTTTAGATTAATGTCATCTTACATTCTTTCACTAAGTTAGACCCGAGGGGAGAGGTCGCCTAATTTTACTGAAAAGGTTTTAATCTGTTTTCAGTCAATTGTTTCAAGAAATCTTCCTAAAAACGATGACATGTTAGTATTATCATCAGTAATTTTGACTTGATTGTCAAAACTGTATTATAAAGGTTAAACTAAAAACCAAAAGACGAAACCATACCATTATTATTCTCTGAAGTTTCTTCAATATAATACTTGATATATATTATCATGAAAAATGAAAAGCTAACTAAATATGAAGCATCATTAAAATTAATTAAAATGTACAAGTTCCATAAATAAAACAAAATCGTTATCGCAGTTCTAAAACGATCTTTTTCTTTGTTGGTGTCACATCTTCCTTTTCAAAATCGATTGTCCTTTTTCGTCTTCTTTTTGCAACTGACAAGCCATTAAACACTTTATCACCAAAAATGTCTTTCAAACTCCCATCAAAATGTAACTCTTCTTGAATTCCAACGTCTTCAATTTTTATTTTACCCGAAAATACATCTTCCCCGTAATGATCCAGTCGAATTGAATGTGGCTGGCTACCCAAGAAGTTTCTATCAACCAACGACCGACCCTCTCGGATATGTGAATCTGAGGGTTTCAATAAACATCCAAAACTGTCCATACCTGATCCTAAGTCCTGGTGTCCTGTGCCTGAGCAAGGTTTCAACAAACATCCAAAACTGTTCATACCGGAGTCACGATTGGAGGGCTTTCCACTGAATACTGATGCAAACAGTTCGTCGGATGCCACATCTTTCCCGTCCTTTTGAACAAAATTTCGATTAAAGTCGACATAAGTTGTTAAAAACGAAGCTTCATCTTCAAACTTTACTTCGCAGTCTCGAATCAATAAGTTCGTAAAATCACTTACAATCTCCGAGAATTTGTTAAGTTGAAAATCGATTTTCTGCTTGTCGACATCAAAAGTGTCTTGAGTCACAACTGTTCTTGTTCTTTCCATCTCTCAAATATCATCAAAACATTATCAACAATATTGCACAAGTAAATGAAATTCAAAATTTAAATGTAAATAAATATAGCGAAGCTCTGCAAATTCAACTTTTAATTAACCTCTACCGCTATATAACAGCGTGTGGTTTGCTTTCAAGCAATTTACGCATGCGCATTTGATTGAAATAACATTTGACTCGATTAATAAATCAAATATGTTTATTATTCAGTGTTATGTTCACGATCAATCAAGCAAACTGCTATTTGATTGAGGAAAAGAGGAGATCTTTTTGTTTAATCATAAGAAAATAAGTTTGTTCTGTTAACTTGTTCGTTAGCATACGATGTTTAGCGTTACCAAGAGCAAAGGAATCAAAGAATAAAACTGTCTGTAGTCGTTTTGATACTTTCTTTTTTATAAGAAAGTCTTTCTCTAAAGGTTATTATTTGTCAAATACTTGAACAGTATGTATCAAAGGAATGGTGCAAATCATTCAAAGTGGATAAGAGTTTATGATTACGGACGTTACCCGTATATGGACTCGTCGTCTAAGGGTGACGGGAAACTTTTTGGCCTTTTAAGGGTCGAAATCTGCCATTTTAGCCTACATTTTGAAAGAATTTAAGAGATAAATTCAATAGAAAATCCTTAACTTATTAACCAAACATTACTTAGCAAAAAAGTGAGGGGGCCATGGCCCCCTGGCCCCCCTCCCCCGGTGACGGGGGCCATGAAAATAAGACTCATATAACATTAGCTTCTTTTATAAGAACTATTCAACTGAACCAAACTACTAAAAGTTTCTTCTTTGCCCCTGTCTCTGTGTCCCAGTTGGTGCCAAAAGCTCAATGCGGGTGAAAGTCAAATCTTTCAAACCCGCTGGGTAATGGTAATGTAATGTTTTTCTAGTGGGGTCTTAAAGATCTATTGTTCTTTCATCACATTTTCAGTGAGGTGGCTCTTTGGTATTCTTTGTTTTACCACTGGGGTGAGAGAGAATATCCGATTTTCTACTGGGTTGGCCATTTTCTCCACTAGGGGAAAAAAGGGGCCTTTTATGAGAGATTTTTTCACCGGTGGTACGGGTCTCAGTGGGTCACAGACACAGGGGTGTCTTACCAATTTTGAAGTTGGGTGTTTCTGTAGTTGGGCAAGTGAAGAGACGAGGGAAGATCATGTATATTGGAATGGCAATATTTCTACACACATCGCCATCTGCTATCTAGACACAAAACACAAAAGTTTGTAAAATCAATTTAGGTAGCATACTTATTCATTACATGAATTTCCTTTTTATAAGAATAGTTTCTATAAGAATATAAGGGTGAGATTTTGGATTTAGAACAATACTAAAGTCTGTTGTAAAAAAAATCACCATCCTGGTTTATACATATTATTAACTGTTTTTACTGACAATCATTTTGCTACAGACTTTAGTAGGTCTATTGTTTAGAACAATGGAAATATAGGAATAGTGCTCACCCTCAACAAAAAAAATACTATTCTTATGAAAGAAAAAGCGTATGCAACCCTCTAAAACATGATACAAATGCGTCTGAAGCGTTTTGAGTTTTTCACTCCTTTGGTGTCATGTTTATCAAAAATTTAAAAAAAGGAACTGATAGAATGATAGAATGTGTGTCGTGACGGATTAAAGATTAAATTTATAAATCCAAACCTGAGACTAGATTCGTCAAAAAAAGCGTAAGACAGTCTCCTAAAATATTGGTAATGAATCGACAGATCGTGCACTAATAAATGTAATTCTCAATCGTCTCAAAGGTAACGAATCGAGTGGAAACTGAAATGGTCGGGTGATTCCCCGGTTTCCTAAAAGTGTTTATTCATACCTGAAGATTTTGAATCTCTGTGGCTAAAAAGAAAAAATACATCAAAAATAAATAAAATAGTCAAAGAAAAGCGATGTTTATAAAGTTCACTCAAACATCATGGTTACATCAATACTAGACACTTGAATTTAGATGACTTCGTGCTTTACCTAAGAAATCCTACTTTTTTATGTAGCCTACGATAGTTATAGGGTTTGTTACGTTTAGAAAGATTTTGTGCGCAAGGGTGTTTTCAAACAGCCTCTATGCGGAGTGAAAAATTCTTATTGTCACATGGAATTGAAATCCAAGTCGATTCCCTAGCGGCATTGTTTTTAATAAAGTTTGATTATTTTCTAACTTTTTTAAAGACACATGCACTGGCTAATTCTCGTTCGAACGTTAGAACTGTTTTCAACAAAAATACACGTGATAAAAAAAAATGACTTTTCGTAGGAAGTTTGTCAAAGTTTGTGATCAATTTGTAAAACGATGGTAAAACACCCCTTTGTTACCAGTCCCCAGATCGGAGGAAGAGCAAACACAAGAAAATTGTCTAAACGTTACAAACCCACACACGGCAAATATTTATTTCGAAATGTATAAAAATCGACCCGTTGTAGTGCGGGTTTGGTACAGTTTAATCTTATCCAAGATTGAGATTGAGATAGACGATAGGAAAATGAATTGGATAATCGCCATAAACATTTAAACATAAAAAGACATACCATCTTTAGCATAACCTTCAGCACAACCTAATAATAAATTGTTAAAACAAGAAATTATACGATTATACCAATGCGACTTTTCGACTTTTCTGTTGAGGATGTCGATTTTTCGTAACACAATCCCCCCTAGATGGATATCCGTGCCGAAAATTTCGAATCCTCCTGAATATCCTTGGTCATCAAATTCTTACGCCCTGGATATCCTTGGTCTTCAGATTCTTACCACCTGGATATCCTTGGATATTGAAAATTTCACCAGGGGAGATAAGGACTTTTTCTGGAAAAGTCCAATGCGACTTTAGCTTGATTGGAAATTTAGTTCCTACGTTAGCAGATAACACAGTGCTCATGATAACCACCTTAAGTTTCGATTTCCTAAATATGCTTTTATCCTTTGGATTCAAATTTGATTTCAGAAATCCATTGTAATATCTTTAGTTAGTTACCATTTGAATTTTGTTATAGAATTATAAAAGACTCAAAGAAAACTTTTAAAATCGTTCATATGACTATGCTGACCAACTTGTTATAACTAAAAACCCACTTAGAACACTTACCGCAAGTTTCTACGCGGACCAATTGAACTTCGATGGATTTGATGGAAATTTCCGAATTCTCTACAAACAATTCCCCAGTGAAGGGTGTCAAGATGTTACAATTGGTTGAATCTATATGACCTTTGATGGAGAATTTGGGTATCCTTAACACCTTCTTGGACACTGATATTGAATCAGGATTGATGGAGAAAGACACCTTTTTGCTTTGTTCCTCAACCTTCTTTGGCTAAAAAAAATCATGAAAACAGATAAACATCATTCGTAATGTTATAAAATGTTGTCTGACATTAAAAATGATGTCAGATGCAGATGCAGTTTGAAGAGCCGATAGAAATAACTACTAAAGGCAAAATATATCATTTATGACGTGTAGCCCGTACTAAAGGTTTAATAACGTGAAAAATGAATTAAAAATATCAATTTTTGACATCTTATTCTTTATGAGCGCTAGTAGTAGTATAACACTTAAGCACGCCTAGACTAAGGTTTTTGCTCGAGAACGAGTCAAATATTTCTTAAGACTGAAAAAAAGAGCGGTGAGGTGTAACAGTCTTTACCCTGAACTTAAAAATGTTAATAAGGGCTTTAACCTGTTTTGACCAAAAATATTTTACCTGATATTCAATAATGAACTCGGTTGATTTTGACAGATCCTTGTTTAACAATGATCTTTTCATATCACACTTTATGAGGTACTAAAAAGAAATCAGAAGGAATATTCTTTTATGACGAATTTCGACTCTAAAGTTCAGTTATGTAACAAAGGATTAGTGAACCAAAGATGGAGCACATCAAAGAAAATATATATTTTTGATGAGACCAAAACGTTCAAATCTAATGAATTCAAAAACAGAAGTTTAAAGGGCTATTTGGGATTAATAATAATTAGTATTGTTGACTTAGCATTGCATGATCATAATAGTATATAATGAAACTTACTTGAATATTGATAAAGACGCCATGATACGATTCAAATAAAGATTTGTTTTTCAAATGTCGAATTGGAATTTCAAATGGTATTTCAGTTGTCCCGCTTTAAAAACCGGAAGAAAAAAAACTAATTAATTTTTGGATTCTTTAACTAAAAACATGTCCTTTTCTATCTTATCTAGTCTTAGAATTAAAACATGAACTCGATGAAGCATAAAACAGTTTGATCAAAATAAATCAGAGCAAATCTTGTGCGTGTTGTATAGAATCATATCCCCTCCCCCCCCCCACTTTGTTGATTTGGGTCGTAAATGTTGTGGTTGGAGTTAGGGTAAAGATTATGCTGAAGGCTTATTCATTCAGGTAGAATTTTGAGTTTTTCACACATTTTCTATTAATTCATCCAGTATTTTGCAAAAATGTTTATCAGATATTATTCCTGTCATGCTTCAAAATTACTCAGTTTTGGGTCAGTGCATCTAATAAAATACTTTTTTAAGGTGGGACCTTGAACCCCCCTTGCACACTATGAGAATAATTGCACTTAAATTTAAAAAAATTGTATAACGAGCATCTCAGCATTAATACCTTGGAAGTTTGCCTGGTTTTACAAGTTCCAAAATACTATTTAAGACAGTAATAGGTTTAACAGAATTGTAAAACGCCTCAAACATTCCGACACTTTTGGCACTTAGCTGCATGTTGACGGTGCCCTCTAAAAACAAAGAGATGCCGGAATGGACTACTTCTCCTCTACCAATAACAATAACTGTTCCAGAAATCCTTTCCTAGGAAAAAAAATAAAAAAAATAAATATGTACTAGAACCATGTGAGTGATGACCTGGTTGCCATCTCAAGTTTACCAAAAAACCTTTTCTCATTTTATTTTCTCATTTCTCACTGAAATTATTTTTCCGTTTTCTCCACAATTTTCTGATTATTATTCTCATCAAAATCTAGCTTTCTAAAATCTCCCCATTGGAAGATTTAAAAGGAAAACTTTTCTGCTTTTCTACAAAAAGTTTTTTACATTATGGACTTACCCCTTCTCTATAAACTTTGTTGACTTTCTTCAACTTGATATCCATTGACGCCATTTTCAATTCCCAAATTATTTATATTTTGAAAAGAGCTTCTTTCTAAATAAATTATATAATCATATAATAGTGTGAAAACACTCATGTTCAAACTTTTTTAACTGGCAAAGAGAATCAAATCAAGGTTAAGGATTGATGTATAATGAAGTTTACAAAATCTTTAATCAAATTTAATGGTTTAGAAAGAGGCGCATACAACTGTAAACTCTTATAATAATATAGCTGTAGTAGAAAGTGATGAATTATTTTTAAAATGCTGATGTCGTTTTTTATCTCCCACAATACAAAAATATAAAACCCTCAAGAATGCTTATAAATATTATAATAATCATAACGTGAAATAGACAAAATTAATGTATTGAAAATGTTAAAATTGGAAAGTTTTTAGTCTACTTGCATAACATTTCCTCCGATAACTTTTTGACACAATCTGAGCCAACCAGTGCGTTAACAATCTCAAACGCAAACTCAAAAGCAGTTCCAGGGCTTCTACTAGTAATAATATTTCCATCACGTACGACACGGTCATCTGAATAGACATAATCACCTTCCAACTTTTCACGCACAGATGGGTATGAAGTGATACATTTTCCTTTGGCTATATTGTGAGCTTGAAGAACAGTAGGAGCAGCACATATAGCAGCAATGAAATTCCCGGCTGCTTGATGCAATCTCAGTACTTCACCAACAATGGGCGACTTTGCAAATCTATCTGCACCTCCAAGACCACCAGGTAAAACAATAACATCAAAGAGTTTATCTTTGACACTTTGGAGATTGGTATCTGTCTTAACAGTAACATTTCTACTACAATTGACGATATCAGATTCTGTAATACTAACAACAGTAACATCTACTTTTGCTCTTCTCAGAACATCAATTGAAATAATACCTTCCATCTCCTCAGACCCATCAGCAAGTAAGACAAGTGCAGTTTTTGACATTTTATACTTTTTATTATTATAGCTTTATGAACAAGACTGAACTCTGTAATTTTATAAATATCAAAATCGTAATGGCTAGGTCATTATTTCCTCAAATGCTCTCCCAAAGATTTATTATCCTAATGTTTGAATGGAGGATCCAAAGTAGCCCCCTCTAAGAAGCTACACATTGTTTAAGGAATTAAGTTATTAAGAATAAAGAAAAGCATATAGCTTAACCACTATACAACTCAAGAGTTAATTTAATCACTGAGTACTCCGTCACAAAGCTATTGTTCTTTACAAATATGAAAGAAAAAATTAGGAATTGTTTCAATTTAGAATTTAACGAAGCATTTTTTATCAAAGAAAAGAAACCGTCTCTAAATCACCGTATTAACACCTCAAAGAAGCTCAAATTATTTTGACTACAATTTCCATTCCGTAGGAAGATTTATTGATGATTTATGTGCTTTAAATTACAGGGATGAATTTCATAGTTGCTACAAAGAAATTTATCCTAAAGAGTTGGATCAAAAAGTTGAGCATCATGGAGAGCATGCTTCCTTTTTAGACTTGGACATCTGCATAGAAAACGGTACTTTTCGATACAAACTCTATGACGAAAGAGATACTTTTCCATTTTTTATTGTCAGAATGCCAACGCTGACAGTAACATCCTGTCATGCATTTTCTATGGTGCAATTTTATTTGAAAATCTTGTTCCAAGAATTACTGAATTGTTCTCTCGTATGTTAAAAAAACAAGTAAAAAAATGTTTTGTTTGTTTTCCTTTGTCTTTTTACAAGTACGGAAAATCGAAATTCCCCCAAAATGTAAAAAAAATTCCCCCTTTTTTTGTTTCATTTTTTATTTTATTTACTTATTTTTGTTTTGTTCGTTTGTTTATTTTACCGTCTCAGGTTTGCTTCCTTTTTCTCTCTTTTTCTTTTCCCTGTGAATTTCTTCCCATACTGTGCGTCGCACCTGACTCTAAGTCTTTTCTTTCACTTTTTTTTTTGTCCTTTTCTAAAGCTGATCATCGTCTGCTGTACTTAACTGTATGGACAGAAATGGATCAGTTCATAATATCTTTTAGCTTCTTTCTCTTCTTATTTTTATTTTACTATTTAGTCTGTTTAATGTATTTGGGACTGCAGGTCGGTTTCAGATAATACCTGAGGGAGACTGAGTGTTGGGATCCCGTAACATGTGTAAAGTTGCTATGAACCTGTGTCACAAGTCACACACATAGTTTTTGTTTTCAATTTATCTATGTTGTATTGTTTTATTTTTCATGTTTGTCTTTGTATATGTATTATGAGGTGTTATTTTAGTGGTATTTTGTTTCAAAGTCCAAAATCTTTCTTTCTAAAAAAATGTAAAATCTTTAAAAATACCAAAAACATTCTTCTCTTTTTAGTTAGATCTTTTTAAGTTTCTTCTATATCAAAGCTTTTCCTTTCTTTAAAATGACTGATATAACATATCTTCAGTATATATATTTTTAATTTTTCTAATTTATATACATAGCATTTTACAACTTGTATATATACAAGCTAGACTTTTTAGATTTCAAATTTTACTGTGTCTTGATAATGATTTAGCAAATAAATCCAAAATTGACTTTTAACATCTTTGTGATATTCTTTATTTTGACTTGAATTTTAATTTAAAAAAGATGCACTTATTCGTACTTTGTTTTGTATGTTTCGGCTGGAAAAGGATTCTGACTATTCAATGATTTATTTATATCTTGATCATGTTGTTATTTACTGTAGCTATATACCAAGAAGCAATACTTTATCTTTAGTTTCAAACTGGATGTTTTAGGTGATGGGTCTTTTGGATTTTGGAATATAGGTATGTCAGGATTAATACTCTTTTGTGCCTTACCGTAAAAGTGCTTAAGTCCGTCACCCCCTCCCTAATTCCGTCAGCTAGAATAACGAAGCAGCAAAATAAATCAAAACAAACCTTGAATAGAT
>JAUJPO010053027.1:0-14818 GCA_032270745.1 Tiaropsis multicirrata
AGAAGCTTTGAATGTTTTGAAATAAAAGAGAAATGGAATGGTGGAGGTCAAAACAAAAAAACAAAAGATGAAACATTCTTTGGGTCACCGATAAACTAGTTATCGCACGGTAGCTCGTCTCGCAACTGTGCGATAACTACTACATATATTTTGATTGAAAATCTGCAAGAAAGTATATCATCAAATTGTATTATGTCTATGAAAGTTGAGCCCTCGTCAACAACTTATAGGAAATTGTTTTTAGGTCTTTCTGTTATTTTAATAATGCTCAGAAAAGAGGCCACCATCAGCGGCTTACGTGATTGCGAGAAATGGCTTTATTTTTCGTTGCGTGAATGCGTGAAATTAGATTGCTTGCGTTATGCGTGAATGCGTGAATTGCATAATTTTTCCCGATTTAGGAAAATCGGATTGCGTGAATTTCGAAAAAAAGTTGTAAATTGAGGAGTGACTGGGATGGACCTCAGAAAAGCTCTAATGTTAAAAAGCTGATATAATACCAACCTTGAAAAACGTGAATCACTAAAAGTTAGTCTTCATGTGTTCTGAACTACCTCTTGTTTTTATTTCAGAACCCTACAGGCTACAAGATGGGAACCGTTAAAAACAAAGTTTCAAAATCGGAAAAGCGAGAATCCTTAAAACGTGGCAAATCGTTCCATAACCACTTCCCTACAAAATACAGCACCATCGACGGACGTCGCTCGTCGAGATCAGGCTCCAGGCCCACTCTTTCAATCAATTCATCACGGGCTAGTTTAACAACCAACCCAAATCCAAGGACCCCATCGACGCCGAGCACATTAGCTGGGTCCCCAAGGTTCACATCAGCAACCAAGTCAATAGATGTCAATCAAAATAACTCTTCACCTGTTTCTGCTGGTATTAAAGGTAACATATTGCTTTTATAGTTATTGATACGCTGTATTTCGATTTTTAAAGGTGAATCGGTCATAGAATTTGCTCGAATTAGAGCGATCAGCGAATAACGGTGTGTCGAATTAAAGAGCGTCGAGTAGTATTTATAGTATACATCATATTTGGTTTGGATGTCATGCGAGGAGGTTAGCTCACCGAGACTGAATCTCAAGAACAGTTTACAGTGTTTCCATAATTTGGTTCAATGTTGCTTTAAAATCATCCAAGACCGGGGTATTGATGATCAAGGACACAATTTTAATTTTTAACTCTGATGAAAGAAACCTACGCTTTTTCGATTTTTTATATATGAAAAGTTGACTCATTTTCACTTTTTTATTTTGTTTTTTTTGTTTCCAGAAAACGGTTTCCACTCTAACGATGAATTCGATGAAGATGAAGAAGATGAGGGCGTTGACCCCCAAAATGACGCCTCTGATAAAGAAAAGCCGCCCGTCGGATTGTATGTTATGCCGCTGGAAGAAACAGAAGGGCAAGCACAGTCACCAATACAAACTCCAAGTGAATATGCTAACATTGTTGTGACCCCTAATGGTACGTTGTTTGAGTTGAATTCTTTCTTTTCTTATTAAAAGTTCTGTGAAAAATACATTTACTTTTCTTTTGCTAATGTTGGTATGAAATTTATAAATTCGTATATAATTTTCCCAGGTGAAATCTCTTAACCAAATATTTCCAAGAACTTTATCTCGATGTATTTTTGAGCTGTCTTTTTCAGTGGCCTTCAAGTTCGGCTAAGCTTATAGAATTTTGATACATACTACTCTATCTATCTTCTAAATTAGGCCAAAATGACAATTTGGATACAGGTCTTGCAAACAGAAGTCTTTCATTCTCCGGTCCTATTCAAAAGCCTGCACGGCACCGGTTAGACCAAATGTGCCGTAGCGAGAGCGATGAAGTTGACACACACCGTGGTTCCAACCATCAATTAGGACCAACCGTTGCTGTGAAACCTCAATCGCCGACGATTGAAGAACAGAGCGAAGCGCACTTTCAGAATGGAGGAGGAGACGAGAGCTTTTCTTCTAAGCTAGCCATGATTCAAAGCCAGTTACAAGAAAAGATGAGTGAAAAACCACCAAAAACAACAGCAAACGGTCATACGTGAGTAGAATTTGTGCCCAATATTCCCTACAGAACCTCAATTTTGAGGTTGTCACTAGTCTTATTGTTTAAAGCGCAAAACACGATTTTTTGGTATGTTTCCGTATTAAAGATTACGTTTAACGGGTATCATGAATTTGTTGTTGATTGAAGTCTATTTTTCACTTTCTCATTTTCTTTTCTTCTTTTAGGAGTTGTTTAAAAGCATTGTATAAACATGAGGCTCATGACGCATCGCAATTAAGTTTTGAAAAGGTGAGATATACAAAAGCTTTTATTTGCAGGAGGGTTGGTCCCTATGGTCGTTGGACTATAAATACAGTAGACTCTCCATAACTCGAACCTCTTTAACTCGAACTTCTTCTTATCTCGAACAAATTTGTTGGCACGGTCAAAATTTCCTAAAAAACTCCCTATTACTCGAACCTCTATAACTCGAATCTTCCCTTACCTCGAATGATTTTCTTGGTCCCTTGGAGTATTATCTCTCTATAACTCGATAATTTTAGCCTTTTTTCCGACTTCGCGGGGAAGCAATGCTGGCTTTCCTTGAAGGACTTGAATAATAAGATTAAACAAGATATTGATAATAATAATAGTAAACAAACTGTAATTACTGATTTTTGTTGATCCTAAATATATATGTTTTTGACCTCCTTATAAACCCAAAAAGTAGATATTTTATCAAATATTTTATTTCCATCAACTCATTCCATAAATTAGACAACAATTTTGTAAAAGTTCCAAACTCCCTACTACTCGAACTCTCCATAACTCGAACGATTTCCGATTCCCCTTGGGTGTTCGAGTTATGGAGAGTGTACAGTACACACAGTTAAAAACTAATTTTATTTGCATCCTCACGAAAGCTCAAATATTCTTGGGAACGTGGTGATATTTACCACCAAACAAGAGAGTTCACTGTGAATCCTGTCAAAAAAACAAAAACTTATCTATCTGTCTTTTCATTGCTCAGGATGACATCATCATACCAGTTTGCGATCCAACATCAGGATGGCAATATGGTGAAAATGAAAAGACTCAAAAGTAAATACTTTCGTTATCAGCAGTTTTTTGATAGTAGCACAGTCGCTAGCATTTAATTCATCTGCCAATTTGAGACCACGTCGTTCTGTTTAGTACAAAAGTCTCTAAAAATTGCTTGAATAAAAGAGACAAATTGTTGTCTTGATCTTTCGTTCTCCAAACTCGTTTAAGAGACTTTACTATGAAAAACTTGAGTGGGCTCAAATTGGCAGCCCCACAACCTATCCTTGTAGCAAAAACTTTGGTCCCATTAGAAGGCTCTTTTTGTATTATAAAAAAAGGAACCATTTGGTTTCAATGGCTTGAAATAAAGTAGGTTGCCTAAAGACAGCTAAAAGAGGGTTAAATTTCATCTTTGAGACTCCTAATGGTTAAAGTACAATTATCTTCAAATGTAAATTTCTTGTACTAATATACATGGCTTGAGAAATCAATGACCTTAGTTTAGTGAACAAATTTATGGAATTTTATTTCATTATTTTCACAGATCAGGATGGTTTCCAGCAGCTTTTACAGAAGAAGTTGTCATCGCCAAAACTGGAGGGTATGAATAATGTGATCTCTCTTTTACAAAAGGGTATCGAATAATAGAGTGTCTATTTTAAAGGCCTTCTCTCGCGAAGAGAAGAGAATATGGAGTTTTACAAGAATTATCATTTGATTGGGTTGCTCGTTAAATCTTGAAACAATTACTTCTATTGTCTGTGTTTTTAAAGAACAACGCATCACTATTGTTTTAAGTGACCAATGATAAAAGCATCTTGTAAAACTCCATGTCATCTGCTCACGAAAGAATACGATCGAATTGTAGAGAGATTATCAAAATATGATCGTGTCAAATTAAAGAGCATTTTTATGATGATGATCTATCAACGGGCAAACCAAATGAAACCGAATGAAAGTTATATTTACCATTTATTTACTTTTAACAGTAGAGGAGGCAAATCTGCTCGAAAACCACCACCCGTCCTCGCTAAAAAAGCCGCCCTGATGAAACAAAACGCCGCCAACAGGAAGATCAGTGTAGCAACGACCTCCCTGGTGCACCCATCCAAAACAAGTGCTGATCTTATCAGGAGGGGAAGCCATGGAGGTGCGTTTGTTGATAAAAAAATTACTTTATTTGTGATGCTCATGACTTTTCTACTCTGGGTGTTTGCAATTCAAATTGAGAGATCATGCACTAATGCACTTCTCAATTGCCAATTGGCCGGCAAGCAGCAAGACGTCAATTGGGCTTTTCCAGAAAAAGTCTCCCTTGTTGAGGGATATAGGATATCCGGGGGTAAGAATCTGAAGACCGAGGATATCCAGGGGGTGTGGGTTCAAAAATGAATTTCTTCTGGAAAAGCCCATTTGTAGCGTATGTTGGTGCAAGGTCTGTCGAATGAGTAATAACTTAATGAATTTGTGTTGTTCTAAAATGCTCTAAAAGCGTCTCTAAATGATGCTAACGTAGAGACACAGAAACAAAAACAGAAACAGTTCAAGGAAAATGTAAAAGCATTGATGATTCACAACAGTCTACACCTCCTTACCTTACGGTTTTCACCAATCTTACGTTTTTGTTTAGATATTCCTCGCCTTCCAACTTCATCTTCAGTTCCTGAAATGATGCATAATGTTGGAAGTGGTGAAGATGATGGTACAAAGCGTAGTAAACACCAAAGAAAACTATCAAACTCACTGAATGGTATGTACGCTATGTTTATCAGATGATAATCTTTTATTCCGTAGAAAAGATTACGTAATGGATATTATCAGCTTCTGAAATATCCCTGTTGTTATACCAATACAGGAATAGTACGTAGTTAAATTTATTCCTTTATTTGGGGAAGAAATTCGCGACGGTAGCTACAAAAATTTCTGACAAAAGTTTCGTTGGTTGTTAAGTTATGAGTTATGGAAAATCGGTTCTCCGATTGGTTTACCCTCTGAAAAGGTTAAACTAATAGCACACCGCGGCGAATCTCAATATAGACTTCAATTTCTTTAATTATGCTTCAATTTCTCTTTTTGTGTGACTTTCAATCGCATCATCCTTTGCGTTTATTACTCTTGCACGCTAATCACATTCAATTACAAAGAAGAAGTAATAACTTGCACGGATTGATAATTGAAACGAAAAGGATTTTGGGACAACAACTCAGACAAATATAAGTACAAATGATTATGACGTGTGAATAAATAATTATGACGTGTGGTATAACGAAGCGCTTATTTCATGATGAAATTATGATATATGATAAGGCCATCCTTTGGTGATAAAACGTCATTAACGGTAAAAAAATAACCACCGGGAAAAGTTTCACATACAGTTTTATCATTTTAGGTATTGATCAAGCTTCTCACCACACCGCCCCCACACCCCAACCGCCCCTTCCGCCACCAGAAGACGCTCACCATCAACAATTTGTAAATGGTGAACATTACATTCCGCCTGATTATGATCAAGATGATGATGAAGATGATGCAATGCCGCCTCCTCCTCCACCTCCGCCCATTTGGGATGACGAAACTGAAGGCGCCACCCCTGCTGTTATAAATAGGTAAGAAACGCAATGTGTGTATTGAAAACAAGTGTTATTTTAAGCGCCAAGAGTTTCTATTTTCCTGGGTAACTTCAATCGGGCATCATTAATCTTCTGATAGACAGGAGTTTCGCTCACTTATTTTTTTTAATGTTACTTTTTATGGTGCATTCTAAAGAGTTTGCTCCCATAAGGCTATTGGCCTCTGAAAATTTGATTAATGGTGAATTATAAAATTTGTTTCCTTAGCAATAACAATGATCCATTTGAAGGCATTTCTATGAAACAACCGCAAGTTGCAAGTTGAAATGAAAAGAGAAATTGAACGTTCATAAAAATGTGCAGCTTACGTTGTTGATGTAATTCATCAAAGCAAGAACAGAATGGGTTTTTGTGGAATGTTGCAAATTGATGAATCCAACAACACCACCACACCAAGACGTGCTCAGAACACCTGATGATAGAAACGCTTTAAAGCAATTCCATAAATATAAAGGAATTTTAGTATACTTCCTGTTGATGAAAGTTTTAGTTATGAAATGATTGGATTCCAATAGTTTTGATAAAAGGATTACGTCATGATGACATCATGAACACACCAAGAACACTAAATCAAAATTAGTGAAGAAAAAATCAAAATAAAGACCACGAAGTTACTACACGGCTTGTGCGGACTAAATTTTATAAAGCTCGTTATCTGAAAATCTTTTCTATCCTACGAGAGGCATCAAAGTCAAAGCCTATGCCTCAATTTCAACTTCATCGATTTGTGTTAGGCTTAGGGAAACAATTTTGATTCTTTTTAGAACTGAGAAGAAAACTTTAGATTCTGCACACACCAAAGAGAACGCTCATACATTATGATAAAATGGTCATCCAAAGTTTTTCAAAAATAAATTTTACATGAACATGAAAATAACTAATTAGAATATTTGAAAAAGACGAGATTAATAACTAACATCATTTATATTAAAATACATATATTCTGTATCAGTGACTCGTTCACACCCGTTCACATCCTTTGAGACGATTTGGCCGCTATGTATATCAGCCAAAATAAAGTTTTTAAATTCCTAAAATGAAAGATCAATTTTAATCATACTTAAATTTTTACATTTTACATTTTTTAAATTTTAGTTTCTTTAGCGGTAATTGTAAATATAACTTCTATTATTCCAAACAAATTATTTTCTTTTCAAATACTCTCAGCAACCCCCTCCCCCCCCCCCTCTATCATATAGCGTGTACGAAATCCTATTTTTTTAAGTAGCTGACGATGTTATTTGAAGCATTTAGTGTTCAATCTATTTTTTGTGGAGGACAGCATTTGTCCCTTTGGAAAAAAATTATTTACAATTTAGGAGTTTTAGATCTTACGGTGTGTGAGTTTGTAATATTTTGATTATTTTCCTCAATTTCAGGAACTGCTAACAATAGAGGTTTTTACTGTACGAAATTTACCAATATAAATTTATTTGTTTGAATACTGGCCGGTTAGCTCAGTCGGATCCTTCCCGTTTGCTTGCAATGAAGGTTTGATTTTCCTTGTTACAGTTAGCTCAGTCGGTAGAGTGCTCGCCTCACAATCGAAAGGTTGTAGGCTCGATCCCGGTCATTGTTCACTCCACGAATGAGTAGCATAAAACAGTTAAACTGAGTTGTGCGGTAAATTCACTGGGAGCTGACAGAAAGTGTGGCGCTCTGCTTCAGTCTAAATCTCCACCCAGTAGTCTAGCGCTAGCGAAAGAGGGATAGACTCCTCCACGGCCGCTACCAACAAGCATCCCCGATTAACTTACTGTGTTTGAATAAAGATTTGAACTTCAGCAATCATTTCGACTTATCCTGGCTTAAATATTCGCCAAATATGGTAATATATCATCCAATTAAGACGCTCGAATAAAAGGGTTGGTGATATATTAAATCTACTATTATCTGAAAACAAAATTTGAAAAATTCCAAGTCAATCAATAGATATGAGACCCTTGCAATTAAAAAAAGGTTTACGAACCTTAAAAGGCTAATATGTTCAAAAGAAGGACGCATTTTCCTTAATCCAGAGACCTCCCAGAAAATTAATTCAATTTAATGCATCTCCCCATTAGTTATTGCAATAAAATTTGGAATAGGGATGAAGAAAGCCTTTTTGCAAATCATGACTCGAATCATGATTCGTTTAAAGACTGGCTTATCAGTAGTAGCTTTTAAATTCATAGTTTCTGAATAATTATCTTAAAATATCATGAAATATCCCTTTTTCAGCAACACGATTAAATATTGTCCATACGTATTTGGCAATATAGACTCGACATTTAATTGCAGCTTTTAAAGCAACACTTAACGAAACCACAAAGACTGTGGTTCCGTAAAATAGCATCCTTCGGGCTCTAAGGGTTAAAAACTTTGAATAAACATCAAAAAATTGTATGCAAGATGTCGCTAAGGTTAGCATAAAATTATCGTAGATGTTTTTTAATACAAAGAAAATTGATATTCCAGATATTATGGTGTGCAATGGTACTCACGAGGTTCTACACCTGCGAGAGAAATATGTTCTCCATATATAGCTCGATTGTCTCTGTATACGCCATGTCCCTGTGGGTAAGACCCATTCCGGGACATTGGAGGGTTATATATCATATCTAAACGAAAGATATATGTGAAATAATGTAATGGTAGAAAAGCCTTTGATATCTATTATTCATATGCATTTAGCCGAAAGCTGATCAGCAAAGGGAAAATACATACGAGACATCCAACAGAGCGTAGACAATATCTATCATATATCTTTGTCGATAATCGCCCACGACGTTGGAGACTTTTCCATACCAGCTTATGTCAAATAACAAACAATAGTTCGAAAATACCTCAAATCTAATTTCCGTAGGTTGTGGGAGATTGACTACACGGGAGACACACAAAGATGTACAATTCAGGCTTCAAAAATATTGTAATTGGCTAAAATATATCTCTAAGTAGTCTAAAAAGTGCAATTGTCATTTGGAATCAATGGGGCGGCTATCTATGTTCTGCATTCCAAACTGTATTAAGTTCTATATATAGCTTCATAGAAGTCTCTTTCTTTTTTAAAGCCAATGCCTATATAAATGAACTATTAAAGTACAGTAGCCTATAAATAGCTGATTATCCATTTAAAATTCCCTCGCGGCTCTTGAAGAGATCATTTTGGGACATTTCATATCAATTTCATCCAATTAATAATATAATGTAAATCTAGCTTTATTTGCATCTTTCACAGCAGGCTATATGGCTTTGTGTATAAAGATACTTAATTTGAGTTCCGTTTTGTTTTTAGACCAAAACAGCTCAAACGACAGGAGGTGGTTGGTATTAGTAATCCAATTTCTGCTTGTTTTAAAGGTGGCCTAAAAATATATCTAAGTGCTTTTTTAAGCAAGGATAGATTTATGTAACTATAAGTCAATTATAAGAGACATGGAAAGATAGTTGGCAATCAGTCTATTAAAATTTCCGAAATATGCAGAATTCTTTCCGATGTGTAAACGAAAAGGAGCACGTGCTTTATTGATATGAATCAATGTGTATTTCCGTTGGACCAACCCTCCGGAAGACCACCGGAAAGAACAAAATGAATACCACAGGAGGGGACTATTTAGAAAAGGCGATGGAAAAGGTTATGTTTGGAAAATTATAAATTGTATTGTGCTATTTTGGGTGGTATTGTATAAGTTTGAGTACTTTATGAGTGGGCGTATTTAAGCGGGTGTAAGAGCTTAGGCGTATATCAGCGAGTGTGAGAGCTTTTGCTGCTAAATGGTAAAAGTATTGTTGAATGCTGCAAAAGATTATCTCTACTTTAATGCAGTGGATTGCTACAAGGGCGATGGTCTCCAATATCTTTATCACATTTATCCAGCGTTGTCAACCATTTGGTTGTGTAAAAGGAAGCCATGTAAAGATTTTATCAGCAACTGGACTTTAGTTCCTTAGTTTCTCATTAACTTCGTTCCAAGTCGGTGTAGGGGATATACGGTGTAGTATCGTCAGCATAATTAGCTACTTTAGTGTCGCGACATAGAGTCATCGAATCTGTTATCATAGTATAAGAAAGCCGCGACTGTAATGTTGACGGTATTGTTTTTGCCGGCTAATTGATGTTTTAGTAGGAGCTGTAGTAGACGTAATTTTTGGATAAAATTTACGTACTTTTCTTCTTTTTTGGCGACAACGGCTCTTTCCTAATTGAAAATCTCCAGTATGGTTCCTATTGACATTATGAATTAGGTTTCAAGGTTTTTTGGGTATTTTGATAAAAATAACACTATGAAAAACCCAAACTTTTAACGACGAATGTAGTTGTAAATCTAAAGCTCATTTTGTGAAATTTCCCGAGTATGATCTTGAAACATTCCTCTACTAATTCCAGAAAGAACTTTACCAAAATATGAAGGCGTTGAAGGAATTGAACAAGTTTTGTTTCAATTCCTTTCGTTATGATATTCTGTTCTTCTTGATTCAGTCTCTTTACTTCATTGCATGATTTTTAATGACATTTTATTGTCCAGTGCATTCATTTAATGACTTAAAGCGTCGTTAATAAAACGGCGATATAACATTTACCATTAAGACTAGAACTGAAACATTGTCATAAACTGGTTATACGACAGAGAAAGAACTAGTCTAAATCCATACTAAATTTTTCCCATTTCACAAAGCTCACATGAGAAAAAAATGGTATGGTAACATTTGGCAGTTTGAATTCCTCACCAAAATGACTGTTAAGAAATTAAACCAATCAAATCGCACGAATTTGGACATGCGCATAAAAAAACAATAGGAATTTTGGCCAATCAGAGCATTTCTTCAAGATCTTGAAGATAAATCATGCCAATGTGACCCGTCTACTTCGACTCGGGCAATAATCGGACGTAGACGGGATCCCATCTAAGATAGAACCAGCAGAAATCAATAAATTATGGACATACAATCATCAAACGCCTTTTAGATCAAATTAACATGGCACTATACTTCCCTTTTATCGCGTTGGCCAGTTTCCAGAGTTATCTTTAACCTTTAGACAAGATTATGGGAGTACTTTTCGTGATCAGTAATAATTTGTCACCACAAAGGACCTGATGATACGAAAGTAGCATTTATTAAAATTTAAATTTTCAGGACCAGGGACCAAGATTAGAGTATAAACCATTTCATTGGAAAGCTCTTTTTCTGACCTACAAAATGTGGTTTTCGTGCAAAACTGAACTGGTCAGTAGTAAGCAATGACCAAAAAACTAAAACGTCTGTCAGGATAATAGAGTTGAAGACAATCAAACGATTTATAAATGTAGTTCGACTCCCGAGACAAAATATGATGATGTTGCAAAACGTTTGCAGTTTTTTTAATCAATTAAAATAAAAATATTAACGCGCGTTACGACATTTGATTGTTTATAGTTAACAATACAATATTTTCTATCGGGTTTGTAAACACACAAAAGCGAAGTCATCCAGAGAGTGCTTTGGGATAACATAGAATAACAAATTTTGGAATACAGTGCCGTAGCAACCGGGGGCCTAAGTATTTTTTTTGAAAAGGTGCAAAATGTCGGATGCGGATGAATTCATTCTCGAATTCATTGACAAAATGTCAAACAAGAATAAACATTTTGGACACTTTATGTAAGCGGACACTTTTATCGTTATGTAATTCATTATGTAGAGTTCAAAACGATAGTCTTGTTGCTTGAAAATTTCTTGAAAAGTTGCTTGTTGATTTCCTATTGTTTAAAAGTTATTTTCGGAAAGGCCTAAATTCCAAAAGATTTCCTGGCCCGTCGGCCCCAACCATGGTGGGGCCTCTTCTCTTTAGATACTAAGCATATTGCCCCCCCCCCTAATATTTATTTTGTTTCTACGGCACTGGAATAAAAAGTTCTTTGTTTTAAATAAAGAACAGCAACTCGCATTTCTAAAGCAGCTCAATGAATTAATTTTAAGGATATTAAGTATAGGGTGTGTATATTGCGATTACAAGCATATGTTTCAGAAGTCCGTAGTTTTGAAGTGGAAAAATGGCAATTTTCTAGGGTGCTATATGGTTCTTCATACTTAATGGATGTAGGCGAGATGTAGGCATATGAGAGATAAGAAGTCGCTTCTATGAAATATATAGGGCCATATATAAAGAGTATTGTGACGTTCCCAAATCAAGATAATCTTATTTTATACGGATATTTAAACTATCTTGCCACGCAAAAATGGCTGACATCTCTCACTTTTCTCAAAAGAATTACATGTTGTGGGACGGGGGGTCCTCCTTTCATTCAACGGGGGTCCGCAGTCACCATGGTGATGTACCCACGAGGTACAAAAGAATGGATTTAAAGTATTGCAAGTACCACGTTAATGTTACAAAAAAGGAGGTAGCCATTTACCTTATAAGGTGTTCAAGTGAAGCATTAGTCATGAAGACACATGAAGCTCCAATGAGTGCCCCGGTGTGATTATTTGATTGACGAATATTTTTTGCTTTACTACAATTTTTGCCTCTATAAAATACTCATCCACTAAAAATTGCCTTAAATGCTCCTTGCAAAAGAATTTTGTGCAGGAGGGGAAAGGGGTGTTGGGTGGCGCTGACCTTGACCACTGGCGGAGACGTGTCGCCCGGAGGTCGAACAATAGTCCGTATAGACTTATAGCTTTTGGAAAACAATTTAAAATTTCAAAAACCGACCCTATCAGAGCAAAACCTTTAGACTTTAAAGATTTTGGAACCATGCCAGAGACTTCAAAAAGGTACCCTGACCGGCGTGCGAGTCGTTCTCAAGGTTTTATAGTTTTTTTACTGGAAAGCCCTATGCTTGAAGCCCTATGTGTGTGGATATTGCATATTTTCTTTAAAGCAGAGATAAAGATTTGATAACCCGTTTGCTTTAATTATCCTTCTTTGATAATAAAGATCTAAAAATATATTTTATGGAGTCGTGGTATGATTTACCATGGCAACCAGACATTTATCCCCGTAACCAATGAAATTGATATTTGCTTTCCTTAATTCTGAATCAATTTGGAAGACAATTTGAATGATGAAACGATGGAGTGTTTTTACTGACTAAATACTACGGTATCTATCTATTTAAATGCTCTTAACCACGGAGACCATTTTACAGTTTAGCTAAACCAACGTTCTGCTAAGGCAAGACAAATACCCTTATAAAGTATCACTTTATAAAATGACATCAAACACGTGACACGTTTTCATCCAATCAAATGCAAGAAATCAGATATCAGAGCACCATATTCAATTGTTTGTTTGTTTTTGTTTATCAATACACAATCAGGGGTGACACGCTATAAATACACATGACACCGTAACTAAAATGCTTTAAAAACACAAATGGTGGGAATGATAAGATTAAAACCTGCAAATCCAAATTTAATGGATTGTGGATGGTCATTGAAATATTCTTTCTTTCCTTTATGCTCATATTAAGCTTGGTATTAAAATACAGATTAGTGTGTTCAGAATGAAGTTTTTAGCAAGATATTTGAGATCAAAATTACATAGGTGAGTTTTTGGACGGCATTGCAAAACATTTTCTTTATAATCCTTATGACACCATACTTATCAACTTGCATAAAGCAAATTTGGTTGGCTGGTTTAAAAGGCAATCTGATTGACGAGTCGAAATGTACTGATGTGGTTGAAAAAAACGTTTTCGGTTTTCAATCCAATCAACAAGAAACAATAACGTGCAGCTTTCGGAAAGTCTAAACAAAGTCGTTTTCAACACCAGCAATGCTATTTGGACATTGCATTGGAACAATATTCGCTTAAATACATTGTATGCCTGCTGAGAATCGTGCTGGGGATCTCTAATCTAAGAAATAAGTAAAAAAAGATTTCCCCGATTTTTGCACTCTGTCTCAGTGATCTGGTAGAAATTTTTTTTTGTCAGGGGGTTTCAAATTGTTTTTTCAATGGGGATGAACCTATGTAAGAAGTATGTAATTTTAGGATATATTGAATCTTCTTTTGCAAGTTGCGGTGAAACATACTTGAAGATTTCTTTAAAAAGCTAAGATTTTATCAACAAAAGCTTACCATGGGATCACAATGTAAAATTCGAGGATATAAAATTCGATGTTTTTTATAAACATTGGATAACTGAATGTTGATCCGGTCTATGATCCGGTTAACAATGTGGAATTTTCTGCTGAAATTACGCAAAAATTGTATACACCTGTAATCAGTCAGCTATCTGACCAATCAAGCGTATTATAAGTGTCCTTGTAAAAAACCTCATCTCATTAGAAAAGGTATTAGTTCCTCTATACAGATTAGCAGGGTTACCTGTATTTTTGTATAAGAAGAGAAATCATAGTAAATAATTTTCATTTAGTTTGGATGCTAGGTGGCGACGGGAACTCGACTGATTGTTTATGACTTTTGTGGCGACAAAACTACAGGATGCAAGCGGCGGGTATCACACTCTATTGACTATTGGATAATAAACACGCTTTCATATGATTCGTTAGAGACAAGACTCTGGTTTGAGAAAAATGAAATACTAACTGACAGAGTGCCAAAACTGAGTGGTAAATCACTTCCGAATATAGGTGTTGAGGCTTTTTTAATTTTTGTGATCTTTTTTCCAATTTTGACGTTATTTTTAGATTTTTTGTGTACGAGATTCTTTTTACGTGATTTATCCGTCGGCCAAAAAATGAGCTGAAACGTTTACAATCCTGTCTTACTTAAAACTCAAAAGATATCAGAGTTTTGGAAGTTGGATTACATTGGAGTTGTCCCAGGATCTTTTCACCTGTGTTTTTGATGTGGTTTCTTTTCGGTGTAGAATGCATTGGAAGAGAATTGGTACCTTTGTCTGAAGTTAACCTTAATACAGTGAAGACCAACATTTTGAATATATGTCTTAGTTCTACAAGTGAAGCATTTTGTTTTCAATAGTTGTGGGTTGTAGTCACACCTTTAAATGGGTTTTTACTATTGAGCTCTCAAAAGTTAATCTATTTTTTGATGAATCAGGTGGGTTGGTTTCCGTAAACATTCATTTATAGAAAGTGTGCCGTGTGCCCTGGCGTAGGTGGATTTGTTCATGAGAGCAAGAATGTATAATAGAACTCTGGATAAACAACTTGCTGAGTTTCTGTAGATTTTTCATGTTCTAGCTATGTCCGCGGTAATG
>JAUJPO010053038.1:0-14817 GCA_032270745.1 Tiaropsis multicirrata
AGACTTTAATGTGATATATTGCGACTTCTTACCGATAAAGATAAATAAAACAAAAACTAATAAACACATTTATAAAACGATGTCTTAATAGAAACCATCCTTTTTCGAGTATTTGATCTCTCGTGAATAAATTATGAGAAAGAAGAAAAAAATGATATGTGGCGAAGTAGCGCTATGCACATGTGTGTGATAGTAGAAAAGCTTGTAGATAATGTTTTTTCGGAGTTTGTTGTCGTGTTGAGGTTGGCGAGAAGGTGATTGAAATGCATTCCTCTGTGTATAATAGGACCATTAGGCTATAATCATTACAAACGCCTGCATAAGACTAAGTGTATCTACTTAGCGGATTCAACAATTTTTGGACGTATGATATGACTTATAAGAAAATCAAGAAAATGTAATCATATTGCCAGAAAGTAGAGAAATACCCAAGAGACTACATGACGAACAGTTTCAAATTAAAAGTGTCATGCAGGTGCAGCGAGGACATTTGACGTAGACTTTTAGAAATGAGCTTTATCCTTCAAAGTTGATGTAAATAAGGTCAGTTATTGCTACCAGATGCAAACAAACCACTTTCAAAAGCAATGAGGAGTGGGGTTAAGAGTTAAGAGGGAAGTTATACTGTGTTCTAGCTGATTATCTGCTATTTAAGTCTACAACTTTTTGTCCGAGATTGTATCATGATTTGGAAAGACTACAAATTCCTAGCCAGTGAAGTGGTTTAGCTATAAAGCAAAGGAAGAGGGCGAGTGCGGAAGGAGGTTTCGACCAGGCTCGGATACATAGGGAGGCTATAACCAATGGAGGAGAGTGCACTTTATTATCCTATTACCTTATATGGAAACTTATTACTCTCCGTGAATAAGATAGCTTACCTCCTGTATCCAACCCTGTTCTCCTGAAACAAATGGTGAGACAAGCAAACAAGAACGATCAAACAGGCAATCGAACGTCCTAGATTTTGCGAGGCAACAGTCGCCAAGCCGCTAGTTCGCTGTCCTCCTTCGATTGATCTCACTCAACTTAATTTTGTTATTATCGGGCCCCACCTCTTTAACGACCACGTATGGCCCTTGTGCCCCTAAGCCCTAATCTATATCCACAAATGACATAAAGTAACGTCAGAGGGTAAAGAGAGAAATGTCTCCCTGTTTTTTCATTAAAAGTTTCCTGCTTGTTTGTTATCAAATTGTCTACAGCTTAATCACAACATAGTATAAGAAAGCCGCGGCTTTTTTATACTATGATCACAAGTAGAACAAGGTTTTATAAGAGGTTTTTTTCAATGTCATTAATCTTTGTATACTTACTCAAGGGGGATATGGTTGAGGGATGACGGGTATGTGTGGACTAGACCCCTCAAACCCTACCCTTAGATAGACTATTTTTCGCAGATTTTGCCAAAGAAATAGAGACTTTCTTTGCTTCCAATTTTAAAAGATTTGCCAAAAGCTTTCGAGACACTTTTGGCCAAATCTTTCAAAAATTGAGGCTTTTAGAGAGACTCCTTTGGCTTTTTCTGTTTTTTTTTGCGACTCTTAGAAAGAGACTTCAGAAGGTTAAAAAACCGACCCCAAAGGTCCGCACATACCTAGATTAGCTATTCCTACCATTTGTCAATTGTTTACCCTTTGAGGGAGTCAACCTTGATGATTTGTTTGCTTTCTATAGAATATTTTTGTTTTTAATCAACACAACAAATAGAACATAAACATAGAAAATATGGTTATTGCAAGCGACTTTGAAACACGCTCATACAAGTCACTCTTCTTTCGTTTTGGTCGACAATTTCTCTTTTTCCTTATTTGCCTATTGGCTGCTGCTGGCATCATATATGCTATTGAAAAGAATGCCTTTGAAAAGAAGCGTCAAGGAAATTCCACCAGCAGCCTCGATTTGGATGCAATCGAGGCTGAACGAGCTCGTGAAACAGAGATTTTTCTCAATACAACAGGCTATCCAGTGATTAAAGAATTCGTTGAAAAACACGGGCTGGAGACGGAGAAAATGAAGGCTTTTCTTCACGACCTACATAAGAGTATTTACTACAAAGAAAATACTACAATACCTCGTTATTATGATGATTTGTATCACCAAAGAACCTTCCTGGAAGCATTCGTTTTAGTATTGTCAGTCGTCACTACAGTTGGTATGATAATGATATTTTCAGTCTCTTTAATCGGGCCGACGGTTCCAGGGGAGCTGGGGGGGCGGTTGACAGATCCCTTAACCAAGATTTTAAGACATGTCTTTGTTGGAAAGATCGTCATTTCGAAAGCAATATTCCGACAAACACATGACGTCATTTTAATGTTTTCCATTATGTTGTTTGCGACGTTATCTGGATGTTAAAAAGACGTTCTGTGTGTTTACCGGCATTTCAAATATCTTTTTTCTTGTCAACTCAGGTTGGGGACATGTCACACCAATCACCATTGGAGCAAAAGTGTTTACCGCATTGTTGGCAATCCTTGGAATCCCTTTGTTCTTCATGATGATCGTATCTGGCTCCCAAATCATCATACGGTTAGTTAAACATGCTTTGCAACTATGTTGTCGTGCATACCGTGTGGACATACTCTACAAACCACTCATATGTCTCATTATTTTCATTTACGTCATGATTACGTCAGCAGTTATCGCCGTCATGGAGGGATTCGAATATCACGCCGCGTTATGGTATTCCGTCATGTCGTTAACGACAGTCGGGTTTGGTGACGTCGTTCAATACGGTGACCATATCGAGATCAATTACGGAAGAGAAGCACGGGATGCAGGGCTAGCTGTTTTTCTACTCTTTTGGCTGGTGACTGGGTTTGTACTTATAGGAGCACTTTTGTTAGGTGTAATTTACGATAATTGGGGTGGTCAAAAAACAGTTGTTCAGTTTAATAACATTTATAAGGGCAATAATGATGACGAGCTGATTGAAAATATGGAGGATTTGGATCGGCCTGAATACTGAGTATGTCTTTAAAGTTATCGAGACTCACCAGCCACGAAACGTTGTTTCAAAGCGTTAGAAGAATATTTGGACGTTAAAACAACGTTGGGTGTTTGCTGGGGACTTTACACCTGTTACTAAGACTACTACGATCCAAGGGAGACTGTCTTTATGATAATTTACTAGACGATTTTACCGTCCGTTAAATATTTGTAATCAGAAATATTTAGTGTCGCTGAGTTTGCGAGCCGTACAAGGCTGAAAGGAAAAATTAGCGCGGCGGAGTTTGGAAGAAACTTGGAGAGACTTCCTAAATACCCGCGACAATTTTTCGCGCGGTCGTAAAATCTTCTTTTTTTCTTATTTCGTCGATTAGAGATTGTCTTAGACAGTAGAATCGTCATAACTAGTTACCAGGACACTTGAAAGGTACCCTGAGTATTAGACCTGTGACGCGACGACGAATGCTATGATTTTCATCGCGCATGCTCGGAGCATTTGCAAAATTCTAATTGTCATTATCTCAAAGAACTACCTAAAACTATGGGATGGAGAAAAACATTGCCTTATTTACTTCAGTCTCGTTTAATGTGCTTTTAGAACTAAAAGAATTACACCATTAGAAAGCTCTTGATTTTCTAAAAATTATGATATAAAAATCGCATCTTGAACAAATCAAAAACCTTGACATTATTTCTTACATTAAATCTTACATTTTTGACTGCAAAAACATTTGTCTAGCTCTGCCCGATTATTATATGTAGGGTTTTCGATTCCCAAACGTATTCTAACAGTCATGAAAATCAAGTAAACAAGGTTATATGAGTATTTTTTGCGCTCCTTCGTTTTCAGAGTGATAAAAACAATTATTAATATTCTGTGTAATCTCAACTGAGCAAGAAAATTTGAGAAAGTCCATTCAGTTGATACAAGATCTTGTATTAAATCCATTGTTCTCGTTTGAATAGAACAGCGTTCGTCTTCACAGGTCGTACTTCGTTGACCTGTGGCGTACCCCCTCCCAGGGAGAACTTGAAAGCGATGAGGGATTTTCAGTTTGTATAGGCACAAGATGTTTTTTAACGTTGTGTCGTCAACGTCTTCACAATGTTTTAAAAACGTTAAAAAATGTTGAAAAAACGTTGAAAAAATGTTGAAAAAACGTTAAAATAATGTTGAAAAAACGTTGAAAAAACGTTTATTTAATTTGTTTTTACACGTTGGACAAGCCAAATGGACAAGCTGAAAGCTAGGCGAGTTCATTGAGGAGGCCTCAGTCACTCCAAAATTTACGCTTTCGCACAGTCCTGGTTTTCACACCTGATTTTCACACAGAAATCGAGGGAAAATTTAATCGCGCATCAAAAACATTTCACGCATCACACAAGTAACCTCTAATTTCATGCATTTACGGAAATATATTTCAAAAATTCACGCATTCACCATTCACCCAACGAAAAAGAAACCCTCATTTACGCAATTACGCAGTCCGATTGGGAGGGGGGGCGCTCACATTAGACTAGTCATTTATTTAAAACATGTTTTAACTTTGTACAACTACAAGCTTATTATTTCTTTTAATTTTTTACTTCAATATTTTTTTATAAAATATATAAGAACACAAAGGGAAAACAATAATAACTAAATAGTTACTACATTTGTTTCAGCAAAAATTAATACTATGCTTAATGTAGCCCTGTAAATGGATTGGCGCTCAAGTGTCATACGTCGTACCTATACGGGTCCGTAGGGCCAACAGGAGGTTACAGTGGCGAATACAGAAATTTTGACTGAGAGGTTTGCTTTTGCTCATATTTCTTATATAGAAGTCAACACTTTCCGTCAAAAATTTTGAGTTTCTTGTGTATCCACCTCTAGATAATAGATGTTGCCGTTTCAAAAGAAGGCTGTTTATGAAACTATTTCAATAAGTTTTACCACGATTAAATTTGCGCACAATTACCCTCTCCTGTCGACTAAAGTACTGGGTACTAACTACCCTTATGTCACTGGCCTGCATTTTGGAAACTTTTTTAAAATCCTTTAATAATGAGTTTCGAATTCCAAGATTTTCCGAAAAAAATTCCATATTTGTCTCAAATGGGACCTTACGAGGAAGGGGTTTTAATTTTTGTGTTTTTGTGTCCTTAATAATATATTTTAATAAAAGATACTTTGTCCTATTTTCATATAGGGTTATTTTTACTACTAAAACTGTATTTACATTTCTAAGTTTATCCCCAAAATACTACTAAAACAATTATAAAGATTTTTGAAAAATTATTTAAAAAGTAAAACTTTTTTTTTAAATAACCAAAGAAATGATTGAAAATTTTTCAAAAAATCATGCACATAATTTTCTTTCAAAATTCGAACCAGCAAATTTTCGATATCACAAAAATTAAAAACTAAAATGTCCAATACAAGTCAATCAATGACCAGCTCTTTGGCCCAAGTACTTCTTAAAGTCTGTTGTAAAAATGTTGTAGTATTAAAAAAATGCTTTAAACCAAGACAGTATCGTACATTTACTTGTTATCATTCGTTCATTCATTCGTTCATTCATTCGTTCATTCATTCGTTCATTCATTCGTTCACCTTTACTATCCAAATGTTGCGCGTTGGTGTAATAGCTTACATACCTGTAATGATACTGCCATATGCACATGAAATATTTGGCACGACTTAACACCTAATATATCGGTATATTTGGTAAGTCCAGTAAATTTGCATTCCAAATAGTTTCAGCGCTATTATGACGTCACTCCTCCATCTGTCATTTGAATATCTTTTAAATTCCAAATTTCTTGACTATCTTCATCATCGATAAGTAAACTTTTGGAAAACTTTACCATTCTGTTCGAAATATAATTCGTCACCATTTCGTGCAGCTGAAATGTTAATAAAGAAAACTATTTTAGTTGGAATGGCAGGCCTATACAAAAAGTTGCATGAAGTAGGTTGTATATCTATATTATGCGCTGGGATTGAGGATGTGTGTCCGGGGATGTTGAAAGTGAAAGATATTGTCCGAAGCTCAGAGGATTAAAAAACATAAAATGTCCGAGTGTAAATTAAGAGAAAATCTCATATCCTCCAGTCCCCTTTTTTCTGAGGAGAGGGGGGGGGGGGGCTTTATACGAGAACATATTTTTCACTGGAGTGGTCAGTAAAGCGATGCGATCCAGTTGGCCACATAGACAGACAGGGGTGTCAAGCAGGCTTTTCCAAAATAACTCATCTTAATTTATCAAGGGACTTTTATTTGTAGGTGAGTTCTTCAATAAAATGAGAAACTTACCAATTGTGTTGTCATTTAACGGTTGTTCATGATGAACGTTCGGTGATAAGGGTAGTGGTTTACTTGCAAAGCATTGTGGTATAGCATCATATGCGCCATCATTGTTGTTAACAACATTATAGCCAACCGGAAGTTTAGTTCCTTCTTCACGGCATCGATTAAAAACCGCTTGTGGTTCATGATGTTTGCTTATATTGTTCACTGGCTGGTAGCTTTCGTATAGCTCTTCACCCTGATTATAATCTTGTGCCGAACGTGAGGAGGGTGGAGTATCATATGTTTCATCCTCAATATAGTCTAATAACTGTGGTTCTGCTGGTAATCCTTTACGTTGAATCGATTCTGAATTTGTTCTTTGGTGGAATTGCTGAGATGGTGGTTCCTGTGGTAGACTCTTCATCTGGATCGTTTGCGAAAGTGTTCTTTGCGGCGATGGCGCGTCGTAAATATCGTCCTCTGTTGTTGGAGGACCTGATCTGTTTGGAACACAATCGTATAATTCATCATGGCTCTCCTCATTCAAAGAAATCATTGTCATATATGTGCTCGATGGTGGACAATCATAAATGTCATCTCGACTTAAAGGTTGCTTTGAATCTAAAGCAGATTGTCTGGCTGGGGGCGAGTCGTAAATTTCATCTCCATTCTGTTCTTCTTGTAATAAGTTCATAGTTGAAGGAGGACAGTCGTATATGTCATCTTGTGTTGAATGAACTGATATATTTGGTGGTAGTCGATGGGAATCTAATCTCGTTTCATCTTGTGGACATCTAGCTGGCCTAGAAGGCAAACAGTCATACATTTCTGAAGCTGAATCTGTTTCTGCGTGGTCGTTAAAAGTAGAAGGACAATCGTAAACTTCATCAATACCGTTTTGAGATTGTTCTTGAATCGATTTCCCTAGTCTTAAATTAGTAGGTGGATGATCGTGGATTTCATCATGTTGTTGTTGTTGTTGTTGTTGTTGTTGATGATGATGATGCTGTTGTTGCAAAGTGCTATTTGTTGGTAGTCTGGATGGAGGAGCATCATAGATTTCGTCACTTTCATCAGTTAAGTTTATTGAAAGTTGGATTGGTGAGAATCTAGGAGCCGGTGGACAATCATAGATCTCATCATATTGTTGTTTTTGTTGTTGTTGTTGTTGTTGTTGTTGGATTGGTGAGAATCTAGGAGCCGGTGGACAGTCATAGATCTCATCTTGTTCTGGTATTTTTTCTTCTACCAGCTGTTGTTGTTGTTTATATTGCTGTTGCTTATAATTACTTTGAGCATTACTTGGCGGGCAATCATAGATCTCACCTTCTGTCAGCTGTTGTTGCTGTTGATGATTCTGATACTCTTGATGTTGTTGATGATTACTTTGTTGAGTACTTGGTGGGAAATCATAGACGTCTTCTTCAATGGGAAAACTGGTTTGATACTTATGGTGAGTTTCCGGTGATTCTATAAGGTTGCCATAGATAACATCCTCCTCTTCTTCTTCTTCTTCTTCTTCTTCGTTTAATTTGATAGCAGGTGGAAGAGGATCGTATCCTTTCAAACCAGTTGTGGAGAAATTTGTTGAAGAACTCAATTCGTCACCTACCAGTGAAAGATATCATTAGAAAAAGTTAGGTTCCTGTTCCAAAGACGTTTTCAAAGAAACATTAGACAAATTTCTTTGTACGATACCGGACGAGCCACTGCTCCCCAATTATTTACCATTTAAGAGAGCCGACTCAAAGTCGTGGTCCATCATCGGATTTCCAAATTTGGATGATTCAAGAAGAAACAAGGCGTTTTTTCAACGTTTGTTTCAACGTCTTTGCAATGTTTTTAACGTTGAATAATGGCTTGTGTCTGCTGGGAAAGTGCCAAAAAGGTTATTTTGGACAGAAAAATTACAGCTTTTAGGAGCATTTAGTCCAAGATAAAAATTTACCTAACAAGTTAAATTATCTTTAGACGACAAATGGCGTAGATCAAAAGCTCTTAAATGGCTTTTTATCGATGCACCGTCTTTTTGTCATAACTCCTGACCACGTAAGTTTTGAGGAGAAAACTTGATGTTTTGAAGAATATTTTTAAAATGATATCCACAATTATGATACTAACCAGTTTCTATCCCTGAGTCTTTGTTACTGTTCGATTGTTGAACGAAATCAAAATCCAAAGTTGGTTCTTGTGGAGTCACGTGACCAGCACCTTGAGGATCATAGTTTCGTTCTAATTTCATTCGATCAAGTTCGTCTCGTAATCTGAAAATGTTTGCATCGATTGAATGAATTCGCGTGGAACATAACATCGAACCAAAACGATTATTTCTCTTATGAAATGTCTCCATGGGTTCTACCCAGTAGGCACGGAACGTTGTTTTAATGTCTAAATGCATGCTGGGTAGGTTTACGAGGTACCGGGTTTGTTCGAGCCGAAATTTGAAAATCGACCCTTAGAGAGAAAAAGAGGCACCCTTACCACCACTTGCACAGTTTAACCCTCTTTTCCCCCGGGGAAAAGTCTCTTGGGGTATTTCATAAGGAGAGAACATGCGATAAATTAGTGGCGAGGACTAATAAGACAAGAGCATACCTATTATTAACTTCTGGCGTAGGTTCTTTATGTTTTGGCGATGCAACTGTCCATTCTGAGATTGAATCTCGTTTTGTTTTCTCTCCATTCTAAAAGTATTTAAAATGAAGAGAAAAATAATTAGTTAAATCAATACAATGCTTTAGAGACTTGAATCAGGCATAATAACATATGACGGTCCAGACTAGAAACATAAGAGCTAGACAAAGATTATCGTACCGTTCTTTTCGTACTCTTTCTAAAAGCTTATGGAGGTGGTTTAGAATTATGGCCAAATGACTGTGGATCGGTATAACGATCTTATCAAGACGCAAATTCGCATTTTATGGGTTCTAAAACCTCAAGGTGTCTTCTCGCTTGTGAATGTTGTTGTTGAAAGAGAATGTGAATGTTGTTGAAAGAGAAACCTGAAACCCAAAGCAGTGAAAATATCAAACCGGCTTTTCGGTTCCGTTTTCAAACTGGGAAAACATTGCGTCATCTTACCGTTTGCTTGTCAATGGTAGTGTTTAGAGCCTCCATCCACGTGTATAGATCACTTTCTGTTTCTGGGCACAAATAATACAGCCGATCTTTTGTTTCCAAGTTGATAACCCATTTGTTGTTGTTGACTGGCGCACCTTCCGTAACTTTTGCATTCTCCAAGTTGATCTTGTCTGCAAATAACGAAAACATCTCGGATCAGATTTTGACTAGTTTTGACTAGTAAACTAGTCGTATAAGCAAGGAACTACGAAAAAACGCTCTAGTTATCGTTCCCTGGTCGAAGAGTCCCTAAACACGAGGGATTGGACCTTCTTAGACCTTATAGACCCCGCTATCGCAACCTGAACTTGACTCGAACCTGCAACCTTCCACTTAAGAAACAATTAAGCGACCGCTATAGAGGCTGTGGACCTGCCAATTTTAGAGGACTCAACAAGTTTTCCGTAGTAAAGTCTCTTAAACGAGTTTGGAGAACAAAGCACCGAAACAAAAATTCTCGAGTAATTTTTAGAGACTTTTGTACTAAATAAAGAACGACGTGGTCTCAAATTGGAAGATGATTTACAACGGTAAACCACAATGAAACTGGATGTTTGATCATGAATTTGGCTCAAAGAATTTAATCTTTAAACAGTTGACGTAATATACACATGGATTACATAATGTAAACATAAAGTTATACAATCAATTGTCAAGTTGTTAATGATGTTTTTTTCTTACTGTTTCTGCAATACGATGCAAAATCTTGCACCGTCTTGAATAACCAAAAAAAGACAATTTTTATTCTCGCCAAATATGAAAGTGTTAAAATATTTGTTGTTTAAAGTTTGTTTCTAAAAAAGGTCATATACAAACTCAAAGCGGCTCTAATTAACGTTAGAACAAAAGCTTGACTTTTTTTAGATCTTCGGTTGCCGGTAGTCTTATCTTGAACTAGCTACTAGGTTACATTGAGCGAGATAAATCGAAACAGGATGATAGGCTAGCGACCCGCGACCGTATTTGCTCAAAACACTCGATTGCCTTGGCTTCCCTCTGTTTCCCATTTTCTCTGCCGTACGGCCGCCGATAATTTACTTTAGGATCTAAACGTTCGTCCCTCAATTGCATTAAGTCAGCATTTCTTTCAACCAACGACCCAGAATTTTCAAAGACATTTATTCCCGTTATCTTTTAATTGGGTGCAGCACACACGACGTTCTTCCAACATTCTGTCGACATTCAAATAACGTTCTGACGTTGAAATAACATTGTTTGGACGTCAAAACAACGTTCCATGTCTACAAGAGATGCTCAAATTCTTAAATAACATCGAGTCAAAAACAGGGCGATAAAATACGAAGATTATCCAGAAAACTTTAGACTTTTGATAAGTTTGGTGATTAATTACGTGGTGAACGAGCCAACGTATATTTCGAATGAGTCAGTTATTGTCAGTTATACAATAAGTTGTCTGTACACACAAAATTCAAATGTTCATTTCCGATCTCCTCCGGGACTTTTGGAAGTCCCACGAGCAATCTCGGTATTTATCACATAGTGTGGTACCTGTCTTTGCGCCATTTTGAATTTCAAAATGTTTTTCCCTCTTTGTATCCTCAATTTCATAGCTTTTACACCAAGGAAAACATGCAGTCAGTTTCTTTAGGTATTTCAATTCAAAAGTATTAGATATGTTTTGTAAAAAAGATTTGCATGTTTGTTTTGAAACTCGCTAGTTATAAAACCAGTATGCAAAAGCTAAACATATTGACCCGTCATGTCAATTCGTATTTCTTTTATATGGCACCGAGCTCTTAATTTCTTTTTCTCTTTAAAGTAAATAGCGTGCAGTTCTGCGGAGACCACCATCCAGAAGTTAAAGATTTACGGTTTTTAAAAAGAGCAAAAAGTTGTCTAAGATTGTGACCAGAACGGATCTACGAAAAAAAACAACGATCCCAATGTTCGGGAGAATTGTGAATTTGTGAAAAACATATTTTTAGCAAATCTTTTCACAATTCCTTATAGCAAAGAAACTTAATGTTTGCTTATTTCCAAGAGAAAATCTTTATCTCAAGTAACAATCTCAAAAGAACAAAAAGCCGTACGGTATTCCGTAAGTTTCCGCGCGGGAGAATTTAACAACGGTAGAGTGAGAAAGAGTAAGTAAGACAGCCTTATCTGGCTGTGTACTCAGTAACATCATTTTCACGCCATTGGATTTTTTTTACGGACGATAACATCGCCAATATTTCCAGAGCCACACTTACTTTTGGGTGGAGCACCTTGCATTTCTTTTTCTGCATTTTCAAAATAAAACAACGTCAACTGTTTAACGTCACTTGCGTCAAACGTATCGTCTTGTCGGAAACGCCGTAACAAATTCTCGGCAATCACACTCGACTTCCGGCGTTTGTTACGCGCTGGAAGTGGAGGTGGGGCTAACTCATCCAGCCCGGAATCGAAATCGACGGAATAACGACTAGCGTTACTACGTGTCCGAGATAACAAGATACTTGGATCGTAAAGTACGAAATACCGGACATGCCAACGTCTGTTTGATTTCCCAAACGTATCTAATGGTGGAGATTTTTTCAAATTTCCAGATTTGATAATTCCTTTCCACTCAAGAGGCATTTTTCAGTGTTCATGCACAAGTGTTTCTATTGCCGTATATATCGAGCAAACCAATTCAATTGATAATCATATAAATTGAAGATTATTTTAGCTTTGAACTTTTTGTATGTTCAACCAAATATCTATAATCTGACAAAAACAAATTACCAATCAATAATACAATTTCAATAACCTGGCCTCTAACCATACCTCTAAAAAATCCTAACTACACTCTTTATCTTTTATAAGAACCAGTAGATGCTCGGATGTTCTTATCTTTGATCCACATGTTATCAAATTTCCTATCACATCCCCAACTCTTAAACATATGCCTAAAATGCTTCCCTTGGTCTTTCATATTAGGAAAATTTTCAAATTGCGAGTTCTTCATAGTTTCTGGTAAAATTTACCACCAAATCTGAGGCTCAATGTTCTTATAAGATTGTTCTTATGAAATAAAGAGTGTATCTCCCTTTTAAACATTCAGATGTTTGTAAAAAAGAAACTGACATCGGCAATCTCTGGTATAAAACCACTACTTCCTTCCATCAACAAAAACCTCTCAGCACAAACATCTTCCCGTGTGCTTACTCAAGATTGAAGTGAGAATGTTTAAAAGATTCATATACATATAATGTTTGATTGCATTTGAAATTTTCACATCTCTTTCATCATTTTATTGTCAATATACTACAAACAATGATGCATCTAATAGTATTGGGCGTCGGGTGTCATCGGGCGGTGACACTATAAATCATTTCAATCCAGCGCACCTATATATTTTTCTGCTCTTCTAACCGATTTTGTGCACTTTCATATCTCAGAGGCGGATACAGAATGTGATCAGAATTTTCGGCGGAGAATATTGATTTCCATATAAGAAATATGATCAAAAGCAACACTCCTCCGTCAAAACATTTGAGAACATTCTGTATCCGCCTGCCCGCCCGCCAGTGATATCTTATAGAATAGAGTTTTAAAGATTAGAAAATAGATTCATCACGTCGAATTTCACTGGACAATAATAGGCGACACCTCTCTATATATCGAAACAAAAACTGTGAGTAGGGAAAAGTCCCAAGCTTTAAAACATCTTAAGTCTGCTGTTTTCTTTTGTGTAATGAGAAAACCAAAATAACACAAAATTGTGATAATCTATTCGGCAGACCAGATATCAAAACATGACCCGTTTCTGTCCAATGTCCTGTCTATACAGACACACACTCTTTTTGTTTTATAAGGACAATTTTATAAGAACATCGAGCTTCAGTGGTAAATTCTACCAAAAACTATTAACAACTCACAATTTAAGCATTGGAATTTTCCTATAATGAAAGCTTAAACCAAGGGAAGCATTTTTGGCATATATTTAAGATTGGGGTAGCATGAGAAATGTGGAGTACAAGTAAGAACATTTGTATTATTAATAATAGTTGAAACAGTGTGCTAAGGCTATTTAAAAATCTGTCTGCTAAAAGATTACAATATATTAATTTGTTTTCGATATGTTCAAATCCAATTTTGAGATTTTTCTTGACGGTGTTTTTGTTTCGTGTTCGTTTTGTCACTCACTTGTTTTGTCACTGACTTGTTAGATGTTAAACTGTATTAGCATCTAGGTGACCTCACGAAAAATGTTTTCTCTGTTAGCTGTATGTAATTGAAAATTTATGATCCATCCTGTTTACGCTTGGAGGTCCTATGCTAAGCCCAAAAAATTCCTTGCATTTTCCAAAGGGGACTGTTTTCCTTTTCAAGATTTAAAAAAAATTATCGACTGATTTGATTCTATAGTCGGAGGCAATGACTATGAAATTCTTGGAAGTAAAATTGCTGTAACCTCTAGAGTCGTAGACATTAGTAATCGAAAAGAGATTCCAAGATGGACAATGTAAAAACTTTCATTATTTAAGAAACATTTTTCTAAGAAATGACGTCATATTAGACCACCGTTGGCTTAGAAATAAATGAAGCCATTCGAATTTGGTTACAAGTGGAAACTGAAATTTTCAATTCATGATGTCAAAATAAAACTCCGGGGAATAAAACTCCGGGCCTAATTCCCAGCACAAACGTTATTCCAACATTTTTTCAACCTCCAAAATAACGTTCTGACGTTGAAATAACGTTGTTTGGACGTTAAGGCCATGCATACTGGGTTTAAAGGTTGAAACAGTGGTGGCTATATCAAAAAACTCATTAGACTAGGAATGTTAATGTACCATAATGTATAATCAATATCCACCACGGAGTAATTGGCGGGAAGAAAAATATCTTTGAAATTCTTGGAATTACACCCCACATACGCACACACAAGAATTACACTTCCTTCTATCATGAAAAATCAAGTGGCAGTAAGTCTGTTCTGTTTACATGCTAGCAGTGACAGAGTAGCGGCGAGCGGATAAAATCTCAAAAATTTGACAGATAGTGTTGCTTGTTTGCTTACATGGGAATTCAACACTTTTCGTCATGATTTTTGAGTACCCTCTGCATCCGCCTCTGCATTGAGCGAAGAAACATTAAGCAACACCCGGAAGAATGATTGACAAGCCATTTGAAAAGTGTCCAGTTTTAACCATTTCTACATGACAAGTTTGTGGCTCAAATGTCTACTCTTGATACACTTTGTTCAACATGTTTGCTTACTGTCTTTCGTGTCCGCCGAAGCTTCACTCCCACAGCTCAGACACACGACGTTTTTCCAACGTGCAAATAAACATTCTGATGTTTGAAACAACGTCATTTGGACGTGAAACAACGTCATTTGGACGTGAAACAACGTCATTTGGACGTGAAACAACGTCATTTGGACGTGAAACAACGTCATTTGGACGTGAAACAACGTCATTTGGACGTGAAACAACGTCATTTGGACGTGAAACAACGTCATTTGGACGTGAAACAACGTCAT
>JAUJPO010053049.1:0-14816 GCA_032270745.1 Tiaropsis multicirrata
GTATTCACTAAGTTATAAGCTTTTTAAGAAAAAAATCATAGTTCGAAAAGTGTAAAAATACGTCAAAAAAGGGGTATTGGTAAATACTGAACCGAATTTGAAAAATTATAGCTCAAAATTTAAGTTGACTTTCCTCTCTCTAATGAAATAAAAAATTTACTCAGAAAACAATTCTTTCGGCTCCAGGAGGCCGCAAAACACCGAAACATATTTCTGGGACACCCGGTATTATTTCCAATAACGTGCTAACCGCACTGGGGTCAACTTCAGTCTTTTCCAAATTATTCAGAGGCCCAAACTGTAGGTTTTCAAAATAAACTAACCCAAGTGCAGGAACAAAATATCATTATCAGACTTTTCTCATGGGAAATTTTGCCTCATTTTGGTATAAAAACTCGTCCCCAGGGCCCAAACATGGAATTTTTTTAAAATGACAAAAAACGCTCCCAGGTAAGTGCCTAAGGTACAATTGTATCAAATTTCAGTCAAATCCGACAACTTTTGGGCCTCCAGGCTACCCCAGAGTTCTTTGGACAGACAGACAGACATACATTGTCAGATTCTATCTACTCAACTGAAGTCGAGAAAAGACGTGTTATTCATTAATGAGATTTTCCAACGAGATAAATGTAGTTGAAAAATCACCTGTATTTCACCATTGGTCCACTGCTGATGGATGTAGGATTTCAATTTGGCATCTAAATCACCATGGTAACAATGTGCTGATATTCCACGCTCCATTAAACCACTTGCTACTTCCACACAGTCTTTGCGTGAAAAACAGTAAATAATTCCTACGACAAAGTAGAAAAAAGAAATACATATGAATTGGGTTGCTTGGTTGTCATCATTATTCTCCTGATTGATAACCAAACTTACCAGACATTGACTTGAATCTTCTTTTAATGGTATTGGAAATTTCTTTGATAAGTTCTTTCGAATCAAGACACGTATGATTGACCTGAACGAAAGATAAAAAGGTTGAATTATGAAACGTATTTTTGTAGCCTTTTATAAAATAAATGGAGATATTTTAACTGTCGAACGTGCTAACCGTACTGGCTCAACTTCAGTATCGTTCAAATCATTCGTAGGCCCAATTGTAAATTTCATTGCTTAGGGAAATTTTTGGCATTCCTTAAAAGGTTTTAGCCTCGTTTAGGCTAAAAACTCGTGTTTAGGCCCCAAAAAAATGATAATTTTCGAAAAATAAAACCATTGTCCCCAGATATTTTCCCAAGGAACAAGGGTGCCAAATTTCAGCCAAATCCGACAATCTTTGAGGTTTCCAGGCTGCCCCAAAGTTTTAGCCTCGTTTTGACGAAAAATCATCCCCAGGCCTCAAAAAATAAAGATTTAAAAAAAATGAAAAAAGCTGCCCCAGGGATTTGTCCAAGGAACAAGTGTACCAAATTTCAGACAAATTTGACAAGTTTTGAGCCCTCCAGGCTGCCCCAAAGTTTTTGGGACATACACACACACAGACAGACACACATTGTCAGATTGTAGCTCAACTGAAGTTGAGAAAAAGCGTGTAAAAATAATTCATTAAATGACTGGTTAAATCATTAATATATATATAAATATCTACGAAATACTTTTAGTTACAAAGAAAGTCTTACCCAATATGAAAGTTCTTTTTTGCCAGAGGAATTCATTTGGACTTTTCTCAAATCCGATAGTGTCAACATTGAAGCCAGCTTCAAACGCTCTTTTGAACTGTCTTAAATCATACTCTGACTGATCTGTTGATTGTGGGAATACATAATATGCGTGAACAAATCTTGAACCCTCTAAATAAGTAAATAAAATAATAGAAGAACACTTTTAACCTTAGTCTCTTACTCATTTCAGACAACCTGTATTTTCCCAAGAACATTTTTAAGCCCTAGTTGGAAGCCAGTAAAAATGATCCTATGGCAAAAAAAAAGTGAAAGAAAATTTGTGTAGTTCAAAACGAAAGACATTAAAATACCAGTTTTTTGAGGTACTTAATTGGACATTCTTTTTATAATACCAGAGAAGACTGACAGGCAAGTGGATCATATTCAAAACTCAGCAGCAAGAAATGAGATCGAATTAACAGTCTGTGAAATTAGTGAAATAACAGACAATTTAATTCCTTCAATTCCTGTTTCCAATTTTGCCATTTTTAGTACATGCTGTACATTGACAGATTTAGATGACGATTTAGGCTTTTAATTTTATATTAATTTAAAGCTTCAATATTTTTGACATTTTAGCAATTTTTAAAGTCAACATTTTGTCTATAGAATCCCTAAATAAGAGTTACGTTTGCAATCGTTGCACCAAACTAAAGATTAGACCTTGAGTTTTGGCTTTCCTTTAGTTATTTTGTCCATTATTTAGCCTTTGCTAGCTTTGATATTTGAGCACTTCTTAACAAGATTCCTTTGTAATTGTATGCTTAGTAAGGCCTGATAATAAAAATATCATGAATTTGGAGGTTAAATAAAGAGGCAGGGGCCCACAGCAGTTTGTGTGATGGTGTGATTGGATTTTATTTCTGGCGTGAATTTGTGATTGAAATTTAAAGTGTTTTTGCAACACAGTAAAAATTAGCTAATACAATCAATGTTGCTGAATATGTACATATTGAAAAAAATTTACTCATCTTTTTTAAGCTTTTCAATAGAAATGTCATTCTCATTTTCAAATTCTAAAAATCATTTCTAAATAAATTTTATCCTGCTTTTGAATTTTACCAAACTTTGAAGCACATGGAAAATGTAACAAGACTTTTTATTCAAAACATAAAATAGTCATTAAATCAAGAAATGATTTTGGAAGTTAAGATTAGTTGCCTGCTAGAAACGGAAGGCATTTGTCAAGGATACATAATTTAAATGAGTTATAGAAGTTATTAACAAATGTGAAAAGATGAAAGAATGGTAAATGCCTTTGAAAATTGAAATTTGGTAAAGAACCCTCTGGTATTAATTAAGATACTGTATTTTCTCTATTTAGCGCTGCCCTCTAATAAGCGCAGCACCCTAAAGAGCACCTAAAATTTGAAAATAGCGCTGCCCTCTAAAGAGCGCTGCGCCTCTGAAAGTGGCGCTTCTCAGTAAGAAATTTTAAAAACAGTACAATATGTGTTTTATTTGAATTCTATAGTTTTTTTGTTAGTATAGATTCTTCCACATCTAATTCTAAGTACGTCAAGAACTTAAGCGTGGTATGTTTTGTGGGTTGAAACCTACATAATTTTGAGAAAAATACTTGTTTCTTTGATTTCTCAGGCCTTTAAAGTAGAAAATTAAAAATTTGAAAACAGTGCCGCCCTCTAAAGAATGCTGCATCTAAAATCTTGAAAATTTCATGAAGCCCCTTGGAAGTTTTTTGAAAGTACTAAAAGCCCCTTGGAAATAAAGGTTGAAAACCCCCTGGGAAAGTTTTTCAATACCACTGTATGTACTTCTAATAGAATAGCCAAATGCGACACCAATAAGGTGAAAACTTTCTTTCAGAAATCATAAATAAATCAGTAAAATCCTTTAAAAATAAAAACCTCACCGTGTCAGACGATGCCAATCGAAAGAATCAAATCAATTAAACACAATCAAGCGCAACTTTAACATGTAAAGGGCGGCTTTGGGGTGTGTATGAAAAACCTTTCGCTTGCGAAGACGAGATTCGTTCTCCGTGCGTTACCCTTTTTACGATTGATTTTCCATTTGATTGGTGCTCAATTGACTTTGTCTGGATGTTTTTTGAACGTATTTCTGACACCCCTTAATTAGCTTTTCAGTGCAGATTTTTTGTAGGGATAAAGCCTCCAGTCATCAGCCCTCTAGCCTCTCAGTCATTGCTCCCCCTTCCCCAGGAACCACAACAACAATGGGCTGTTCCATTTTAAAACCATACAGGGGTATTGACCCCTGGAAATTTTCAACATCAGCTTACCCCTTGGATATTGAGTCTTAACCTCTTTTTTTTTGTTGATTTTCAGTGATTTTCTCAAGCAAGAGGCTTGAAAAATGTATGAATTTTTTTTTATCTCTGGGAATCTTCATGGAGCCCCTTGAATTGAAAGTTTTTAAAAGTACTAAAAGCACCTTGAAAAAAAAGGTTGAAAACCTCCTGGAAAAGTTCGTCAATACCTCTGTATGGAATAGAATTACCCAATGTGACACCAATAAAATGAAAAATTTCTTTCAGAAATCAAAATTAGATCAGTAAAATCCTTCAAAAAGAAAAACCTCACCGTGTTAAAAGGTATAAACTTTAAATTCCAGCCTTTTTTTGCACACCACCATTTTGGTTGGTACCACCTCAGGAATTTTCCACGAATTTTCGCGCCACAAAAATTAACCCGTTTGTGGAGCAAATTCTAAGCCAATCCGAAATCCGTACTTTTTATACCAAGAGGTCGGCAACAGAAAGGAAGCATCCATAAAAAGACGTCCGCACCTTAGGGGGAGGGGGGTGTGCTAAAAAGGAGACACAAGCGGACAGGGGAGGAGGGGGGGGGGTTCAATCATATGTGGACATCCTTTTCTAAATGCAATTGAGTTACTATTTTCAGTCTTTTTCTCACTTTGCAATTTGAATTGCTCATGTTGGCAATCCAAATATAAGTTCATTTCGGCGATTCATCAAAAATATTTTTTGTCCGCACGGACAGGGGGAGGGGGGTATAACGTAGTATGCGGACATGTGCGGACAAGGGGGGAGGGGGGGTCCCAAAATGGCCAAATTTGTGCGGACGTCTCTTTTATGGATGCTCTCAAAGGCGATAAAAATGGGCGCGATAGGATTAATATAATTTTTACCTGTCAGCGAAGTTATTTTGTCATCAGTTGTTCCAGCCATTTTACGCTGTCTTCCTTTGACGTTTATGTTTATGATTTAGTCTAAAAAATAATAAAAGCGCTTTTTTTATTCGCTTCATACAGTAGTGGATTACATGTTTTTTATAAGAACAAATCAAATAAGTTGAAAACATCTGAAAGCTTCTTTTCACAGAGTTCTTATAAAAGAAGACGTGTATCTGACTATCCTGCACAAAACAAAAATTATTGACATTGACATATTAACATTGACTACGTAATGAGCCGTAAAGCGACTAGCATCTTGTTCTACCATATAATTAATCTGCCAAATTCAAACCATGTCGTTCTTTAGTACAAAAGTCTCTAAAAATGGCTTGAATAAAAGAGACTAATTTTTTCTATCGATGCTTCGTTCTCCAAACTTGTTTAAGAGACTTTACTACGGAAAACTTCAATGGACTCAATTTGGCAGCACCATACCCTCCTATATCATCTTGAATATAAACACTTCAAAAGACGAAGACACGGTTTCGCGTATTATTATAGATTGCAATCTATTAAAACCACATATGGATTCCTTTACAACAAACATTATCAATCCTCGTGTCTCTGTATATCAATCATCGTTTCAATTATTTTAAATTGATCTTTTGTCCAATCTTATGGGAGTGTAGCCAAACGCTCTGGAAAACCTTTCGTTCCAGGATAATGGAACTTAGAGGCACATGAAATTAAACATACAAGCTTGTCAAAGAGATTGCTCTAACTTCACAATTCCGTGTTGGAAATGAGAAAAATCTATAATATAAACATGTATTTACCGTTACCATAAATTGTTAAACCAACTTTGTGAAATATTTTCTCGTGTCTGTGAGTAAGACAAGAATTTGTCAAGATATCGTGTTATTAACAGTCAAACATACCAAAACTATCTTCCCTTGGTGAATAACTAATAAAGTTAATTCATATAATCGTACTATACTCTTCACAAAAGTATCTTACCTACTTGATCTTTTTTTTGTATTACTTAAAAGTATTTTTAAAAGTGTTCATGCCAACAGGCTTGCTTCTATGATGAAAGCAAGCAAAGCTACTTTTTGTTCTCAAACTTAATCCTTCTCTTTGAAACACAAGAAAGTTTTTGTTAAAGAAATTCCTCATTCAAAAATTTGTTCAATGCAATGACAAGTCAACACATTCAATAGGAATTATTATACAATCAGTTGGTTTTTGATAATTCATTAAATGGCATGGTTAGTGATGGCATTACAAATCGCACCGTTTTACTGAGCTCAATGACACCAGACGCACCTTAAAACCTTGAATTATTGACAACGACATTAGAAAAGAAAAGTATTGATACACAAGTGACTTAAACTGGGAGTTAGGTTAAGTCAACAGCTTCCTTGCAAAGCTGGTCGTTTTTAAACAGCTCAACATTCCCTGTATTTAAAATGTTTTCCTTTTCCAAATGAACAAGACGGCTTTAATTTGACTGAATCACAACAAAAATCTAAACAAAGTATACTGAAATTGTGTTCCACAGAAAGAGGAAGCTAAAACTCGAACAAGTCAATTTAAGATCATTGATTAAGATTGCGATGTTTACATTTTAAATCTATAAATCTAAAAGGCGATAACTTAATTGAATTTCTTATGGAAAAGATTAGTTTTTTTGCAAAAGAGGAATACTTCATATTCATATCAATTTATGAATTTATCGATCATTTCGATAGGACAAAGGAATGGTTGTCAGCTGAAGACTCTATTGTAATTAAATGCAAGATTAATTGGCAATTACAAAGCAATGAAAGTAATCATATAGCAATAGTTCATTTCTAATATATGTTTAAATGCAGGTAGCATCTTATCGAAAAACATCCCTAAAATCCAAAATCCTCAAGTTGTTTTATAAAAATTTGAAAGAGAAGAGGTTGGCTTAATCTGTCTTTTAAGTGACTTCTTTCCCCCAAAAGAATTGCCAAATAAGATGCCAAATGAGGTATTCAAAAGGGTAGGTAGAGAAGTAAAGAATAACGAAAGGTTCAATTAACTTAATATTTACAAATTCATGTTTTTTTTTACATTTTTGAGACTTAAGGATAAAAACTGTAACTAAGGATATTCAGATATGAAAATTGTACAAAATGCGTGCAAAAGAAAATGAGCTATCAATTTAAGCTCCCACAGAGGTAGGTTTTTCGTCATTTTGTGAGACACCGTTAGTTTTGTCTTCAGTTTTGGTAATTTCGTTATTGGAGTTTTGATCGACTGTCTTTGCTTTTTTCGCATCGCTTGCTCCTTCATCATCAGATGGTCTCTGTGCAGAAAAGGATTGAAAGATTAAAAATCAACACTTGAACTAGTACCAGCCACAAATATTTTCAAAGGTATCTCCAAGATTTGCTGACCGTTGTTTAAGACAGGGTGGTCACTCTTTCAATGAAAAAAATCCAGCCTTTTCAGCTTTCCCATCCTGTGTGGCCACCCTGTAACACTATAACCCCAGAGTCTATAGATTTGTCTGTATCTATTTAAGTTAGCATTTATGAGCTGTAAAAGACGCTTAGATTTTGATTTTACACAACGTTTCTACCGACCTTTACAGAACCTTTGTGAACTGTTGTGACTTCATGAACTTTAACTTCAATAGTGGGGGTAGCATCGTCGAAACCAAAACCAGTTTCAAATCCAGTAGCAGAAGACAGGGCACCAAAAAGATCTTTCGTTTTTTCTTTCATGGCTTCAAGTTCTGCATTTGCTTGCTTCCTTGATTCTTCTGCGTCTTCAATCTAAATTTGAATGAGTTTCATTGAATATCTAAGCAACCAAGTTTTAAGTTTACAACATCCAATGGCTTTCTTCAACGTTCCGCAAAATATGCTAATTATTATGGCATTTTTCGGATTTTTCTTGACCCTAACGTCTTCCATAAATATTGAAATGCTTCACATACCTTTGCGTTCATATCAAGGAGAACTAGATCTTCCAACTCCTTCATTTCTTTGTTCCAGTCAAGAAGTTCTGTGGGAGCTTTCCACTTACCACCTTCATGTTTCTCAATCTTCCCTTTCAACACATCGAGTCGTGATTCCAAGAGTGACTTGGCTTCTTTGAAGGAAGAGACTGACTCCTCAAATTTCTTGTCGAAAGAAAATGCAAGGCCAATGTTATAATGAATTTCAGCAATACGGCGGTCCAATTTATCTTCTAGTGTTTTTGTATAGTGTTCCAGACAAGCGTTGAAATCCTCAATAGCTCTGTCGTATTGTTCTGAAAAAAAGATAAATGAACATAACTAAAAGCTAACAGCTATTTAGAGAAAATACCAAACTTGATTTACAGGTACCCAAATTCCAATGCATGTATTTTGCATTCATGTGCTGTTTTAATAAGCTACAAAAATATTCAAACCTTGCTCCATACTGATTTGCGCAAGACCATATTTGGCTTCTGCCAACATTCCTTCTGCCCTTTCTAGATCTTTCTTCTCCTCAACCATTCTGAGAAAAATAGAACCAAACAGATGCAAAGGAATAGGAACAAAGAAAAACTCTAAGACCCATGTTTTTGCATCCACGAACCTATATTCTCAAAGCAATTAGAAATAAAATATCATAAGAGAAGGCCTAGAAGTAGCTTTTTAAATGTACTCAAGCATAACATTATAATCTTTCTCTCGCTAAAGAATTTTCTCGTTTATCTCTCCTGCTAAGATAAAAGAATAAGGAAATTGAATAGAATAAGTTTTGTTATGTATGCAATTGCTAGATAGGACATGGTTTCTCTCATATTGAGGGCAATAAAAAACGTTTCAAAATGAGCCTCATCAAAAACAAAACACTCCAACTTTGCTTTGCTGACTGTTTTTGCTTCTTGAAATGCATACAAGAATTTTAAAAAGAACAAAGAAAAAATCTAACCTGCTACAAATACTACAGGTCAATTCTAACATTTCCCATGCAAGTTCCATATGAGAGACATCTTGTTCGCCACAATTATCCTCTTCTGCATCTCGTTCCCCTCCTTCTACTTGTTTCTTCTCCTCTTTGGAATCTACAGGAAGAACACAAACAAATTCAAATTGAGGATTTAAATCTTTAAAAACCACAGTAAAAGCAATTTTATTTTAAAACGTACGACTAAAGAATAACAGTTGTTATCTTCACCTTCAGTTTTTCCGTCTTGTTTTGTATCTTCTTCCTCTTCTGCTTCCGTTTCATCTTCAGTCGTTGCGTCATTATATAAATTGCCTCCTCGCATTGCATGTGAAACTTGTTCCTTTATTTCAGAAGGTTCTAATGCATCTTCTTCTTTGAAAGGAAAGAAAAAGGTAGGCTTTCAGTATCATCGATTTTCTTTGATATTGGTTATAAGCAATACTCAAAGAACTGATAGAAATACTGAACTTCATAAATCTGAAAAATGAAATTTACCTTCGTCTTCTGTTTCTTGTTTTCCATCCTTCTTTTCATTGGAGGTCTTAACTTCAGTTTCCTCTTTCGAGTCGCTCTCCTCACCTAACAAAACATTATACTCAAAGTTTTCAAAAAAGTCATTACTTGGGAAAGGAGTTATGCCCCTCCTGCGTGATCTTTTCACTTTGCTGTGGGTCACAGAGACAAGGGTGTTTAAAGTACTTTGCCAAAAATTCTCATTATAACAAAAGTAAATTTCTCTTTATTTAGAGTATCCACAATGGTAGCATTGGAGAAGAAAGTTTTTGAAAGTTTAAATATGCAGATTAAATATCGCAGCTATGAAAAATGATTTTCTATCCCTTTGAGCCCTAAAAAAGATTTCAGCTTTTTCAGCCCTATATTTGAAAACGTCTATTTTTCCATCATTTCTAGTTTTTCCAGCCTGCGTGGGCCACCCTGAAGAAGTGATGTTTTAAAATAACCTTGGTCTTCTCCCTCTTCTTCAGTTTCTTCCTCTTCCTGCAACACTGGAGCTGAAAAATATAAAATTAATATAAGTGTTAGCGAAGGATTAGGAAAATACTTGGGTAAAGGTTTTCAAGTAGTAAAATATGTAAGTTCCACACAAAGTTCAATGTGCTTATGGTCCTATTCCAAACAATCTATCAAACATCAATACAACCTTACTTTTTTAATTCAAGTTTAAAAGAATAACCTACTTTCTTTAACAGCATTCCAGAATACACCTATTTCTTGTCTAGCCAATCCAATCAATGTCTTTCCATAATGTAAATAGGCATCAGCACATTCATCTGCAGTTTGTCCATAAAATTCAGCTCTGAAATATCAAAATCACTATTAAAAGATTGAAAATTTCTCTCCCTAAAAACTACTACAGTTGTACTTTTATTAGAACACAGAATATAAGGCTCATTGCTCAACTTTCTTTTAATTTAGTTGAAATATATTCTATCTATTTGGTTAAGTTACGGGGAATATATTATAGCCCATTCTTGCAACTGTGTAAACATTATTAAGCGTCCTGTCAGCAACCTTGGACCGACTACCAAATTCCCCTCAGGCGACCATAAAAAAAACGTTTGTTTCCGGTCCACGACCGGGTGAAATTATGTGTCACCAGGCCGGATTTTTTTTTCTTTTTTATTGTGATGATATTATGTATCACTTTGATTTTCGCTATTCCTGAATGACATAAATTTTTGAAAATAAGCTTCAATTCTAAAGGTTCGTTCACTTGCCAAGTGAACTGCTGCAAGTGGGTATCGTACCTTGGTCTCCTGCATAGGGATCAAGGTCAATGACCACTGTACCACGGCACCTGTAATTCAGGCTAATTACTACTACTATCAAATTAAACTGCAGTATGTATGAAGGAAAATAAGATGCAATACCATGAGGGTATTCAAAAACCACATTATGCTTATATTTTTGCTGTTCATTTTCATTATAAAGATTTTCACTTACAGCCTTTCACAAAGTTCCACAAAATAATCCAATGCTTTTTCAGGTTCATTGCAAATCAAATGTCTTTTCCCAATGGACATCAGTTCTGCTACTTCTTTCAAGTCCTTTTCACTAAGGAAAAATACAGTAATTTCTTAAAATTTTCCGTTTATTAGACTCACACTAATTTTTTCTTACTCTTTTAGGTCCTATCGACCTTAAAAGTTTTGCTTTGCGTTTTTCTTTTATCATCATCTGTCAAATCAAATTCCTAAATTTTCTTCTCCATTCGCCAAATAATTTTTTTTTAATATAATGCACCGTTAAGTGCTTTTTGCTGTTTTTGCACCATTTTATGGTAAAAATGATTTCGGCACACACCACATTTCCAAGTTTAATATTTTTTTAAGTGTTTTAGGTGTTTTTGTAATTAGATTTTAATAAGATGCATCGGAATACACCGGACACTTCAGCAAAAAGTGTCTGATGCAAATTGTTCACTCACAAGCAAAGTAAACCGGACACTACCTCAGACTTTTGTCCAGTGATTTTCCATTTATTTGCACCCAAAAATGTCCGCTGTATCAGCAGGATTGTCTTTTTTGTCACAATTCAGCACAGAAAAATTATGAACCTGTTCAGCACGTTGTACTGTAGAAAGCCCTATCACACGACATTTACCCCTCTCTTAATCCCATCACCCCTACAATTTCTTATGAAGTACCTAGCCATCCCCACCTGTGCAAAAATAGGTTTCATCAATGATGGGAGGGCATCCAAGATAACATGATCATCACATTATATACTTAAAGAATTTTCAACCACATTTAAAAAAACTAATTGTGTGTAAAGAAAATGTAATAACTTCTTACCTTGGTACTTTAGCAGTGGATGATGTAGCTTTTTCCTCGACCATTTTCTATGCTGTTAGAGAAGTAGTGTGTAATAAAAATTTGGGAGGAGTTCTTGGCTTTGCAGTGCTGTTTGTCCTGTTGTCTGTGGCTGATGACAAGAATAGAAAAAGTGAATGTACGAGGAGAATTTCGCGGGTTTATGCTCTTTCTGAAATGACGTCATAGAAATATCAGCCAATCAAGTGAGCGTTTTAGGGTATTCGGCACCACAAAGCCTGATACGATATTACAACAGAGCCGCTGGCATGAATGGATCGCAAAAATGGAGACCTGCCTCTTGCTGGTAGACAGACAAAAGTAAAAGAGAAGAGAGAGAGACTAAAAAAGTCAAAAAGACTGAAGCACTGACTGAAAAGAATGAACAGCAAATTAGCAAGCCAAGAACCTAATAACAGTATAACAAAACTAAACTAGTGCAGGTAGTATACGGTTTAGTTATAATAGGCTAATTCTATTATAAATTTTAGTTTGGTACACACACAGCACAGACAGAGACAGGCCGACCAGGTGGGTTTCCAACCCTTCCAGCCTCTGCTTCTTTTCCAGTACTGCTTTTCCGAGGGGTTTTTAATATAATATTTCCTGACTGAATGTCAGTCCGGAATTTGCAAGTTTTTGTCCTCACTCGCATCTTTAAAATTCTGTAGTAAACTGGTGTTTTTTGTCTCTACATGATCGTGCCAAATCCCCGGACAGTCTGGGGAATTTATTTCCCGTGTCAGGAGATTTTTTTATTATTTTTTGAGATTTACACCCTGGATGCCCTAGACTGATCATTGTGTTTTGTATTTGTTCATGAAGTATTTTTCAGACATAGTTTTAAGTTCATTGAGTTTTATCTCAGATAGTTTTTTGTCAGGGAAGTTTCTATGAGGTTTGAGGAAATTCTAGTGAACAAATTTAGACCGAAATTCGTAATGTTGACATTTGGACGGAAAATTAGCTCTATAGTCTTATCCTTAGTTTCAATTAAATGTTGAGTTTTTTCAAATTTAAGGGTTTGCAAAGGTTCAGTCGGGAGATTCCCATTAAAGTACTTAGAAGGTAGGTGATGTTTGAAACCTTTACCTGGTCAAAGATTTTAAGTAGGTCGAGGTCAAGGAAAAGAGGAGAAGCAGAGGTTCTTGGACTATTGAAGGTCATGATTCTGATAGCAGTATTTTGAAGTGTCTGAATCCTATGGGTAGCTGTGTTATATGTGATACGAAGATGGCATGATAGACACTAACGAGAGTTTTAGTTGGGACGTAGTGGCGAATCTTAGAAAGAGCGCCGTTTGCTCGGCGTAGCTTAGTAGCAACAGCAGATACATGGTGTTTCCATTTAGATGTTCATCTAGATAGACACCAAGGTATTTAACCCACTTACTGGAGGTTAAAATTTGACCATTAAGCTTGAGACGGGGGATACTGTCTGGGCGTTTCCAGGGAGATCGTCTTACTTGCATTAAGGGAAATTTTGTTGGCTTGCAGCCAGCTGACTAAAACCCTGAGGTCAGCGTTAACCCTCCCACAGAGTGACCAGATTGTTTTGGCAAAGTTTAAGAGGTGAGTGTCATCTTGACAATTTTATTTTGACAAGAATTCATATAAAACATGAAATTTCGAGTTTTTTTCTGGAAAGGCTTATGATTAAGTCATCAACGAACTTTAAACATTTATAACTTTCATAAAAATATAATTAGAACATGTTTTAAATATCAAATTTCATAAGAACTTTACACTCTTTCCAGTGGTATATGACAAAATGTGGTGTGTCTCTTGAAAATTTAGACATCCTAAAGGTCATCTGTGCCAAATTTCAGCCTTTAGTCAGCATTTGAAGTATATCTGCTAAAAAAACCCACAAACTATAAAGATTTGTATGGTGGTATTTTTTATAATTTGGCCTGTAGAACATGAAAATAAAAGCTTTCGTAAAAAACATTTTTTTGTGATTTTTCACTACAAAAATAAGTCACTGTAAACCAGTTGTAGTGATTTCTTGAGTAGAGATTAACTCCCTAAAGGTATAAGGATTTGAAAAAGAATATAAGGAAGGTATTATTATCATCTTTGCTTTAAGAACAAAGGCGAGACAAAAAGGGACCCGTTTTGCGAATGATGATAAATATTAAAGATTTCAGAATTTAATAATACAGTATTATTATAGAATTTTCTCTAATTTGGTATATCAAATTGTTGAAAATCCATAAACAAGAACAAACTGTAAACTTTATAGAGTATAATGGTTTTAGATGTAGACGTAAGTAATCGCTTTTCCCCTCGAAATTTAAGGGGTTAGGAATTGTGGCCAAAAATGGTGTTTTGGTAGAATTGGCTTCATCATGGTTGACCTCTCAACGGGTAAAATAAGTGAAACTAAAAGAAGAATGTAGATTTGAATAATTAAGTATGATAAAATGAATACAAATTCATCTGCTTTCTGATTGATCTATTACAATATTCGTGGTTTGAGGAGAAAATATTGATGGATTGATTGTTTCGAATAGTTGGTATGTTTATTTGAACAAATCAAAGGATGGCTTTGGAGAAAGTCAGCTGTTGTCTTTCTTCCTGTAATGGTGATGTAACGTTGCTTCCTACTGTTTTTACTAAGTGGTTAATTATCCTATTACAAGCTTTTGTTACCCTATATCTCATGTTATATTGTCGTTCTCTTTCAGAAGATTTTTGTGATTGTCGATTCATTTTGTTTTGGTCGATCGATCGGTCGGTCGGTCGGTAATGTACTAAAGATATTTTTAAATTTATCTTATGCAGATTGAAATCATAACTCTTACATAAAGTTTATACAAATTTAAAACACTGTTTTGCTTGATTTTATATATTTAAGTTCTAAGGAGTGACTTTCATTTGTAACTATAATAATTACTAGCTGGCAAGCCAGCGTCGCATGCCGCTGGCGCGACATAGAGGCCCTGTCGCTACAGCAACGTCGCTTCGCTTTCTTTCAGATATCGGGATATGTAATGTTAAGATATCGGGATACCGTAAAATTGGCCAAGTTTGCAGTTTTCGGTAACCAAACTAATTATCTCAAGATTGGAGGGTGCTAAATACACCAAGTTTAGGTTCGTTGAAAAGCTCTTTACAAGATCTATCTTTTTAAGCGAGTCCAATTTTTGTATTATCTCATTATTATTCCACATTTTAATTACTCTTACAATTCCAGCCTTTTGTATCCTTTGTTTTCAGATTCTCGTTACTATTTTGTACGAA